>JAZAYU010000051.1:0-109846 GCA_038501625.1 Corbicula japonica
GCGCCTCTCTAGAAAAACTGTTCACCTGGCCTTTAAGCATAACCGGTAGGGGACATGCATTGCATAGCAATACGCTATTTGCTTGTTTTACCGATTACTTTTTCAAGAAATCAAAGAACACCAGAACTGATATTTTCACTCGTGGCTATTGTTCAGGAGTTCACTCGTGAAATAAAAAATACGCCACGAGTTAAAATATCAGTATAAGGCGATCACTTTTGAAATAAAATCGTAGTCTCGAGTGAAAATACCAGTTTCTGTTATTTGCTTGTGATATCAAATTGATATTTCATTAAAACAAACGGAAATCCTCTATAAAGTATACTGAGCCAAAATGAAAACTTTACAAAACATAACATGGAAACTCATATTACATAAATGGCACCAGTGAATATAAATATCTGGAAGAATTTGATCACAAACATGTTCATATTGGTAGTTGTCGGTTCAGTATCTATCGGTTTAAAAGAAAGAAACAAAGAAAAAAATACGTGGTTATGGAATTTTAAGCTTTGGATATTGTTCTGATTTCAATTATAATGGATGAATTTGCTTAAATGGATATTCAAGTAACTGTTTCATTATTTTTTTATTGCATTTGGGGACTTAAATATTGTGTTTTTCCTTCTGTATATGTCATAAACTTCTAAATCTGGCAGTCCAATAATCTGTTTGAGACTTTTATGATAAAGTTTATCGATCTCATCATTTTTTCGAAAAATGGAGATATCCTTGACCTCCGTGAAAAATGACATTAACTTCCCGCTTTATCAAGTGTTAAGATTTGTGCAAATACCACAAACTAAAGATAAACTTTATTATCACTTAACAAAATATTTGGATTTACAAACCGGTAAGTTTTCATTTTGTTCAGTATATCCCAACCACAAAAACGCACTATAACATATCAAGATAATTATTTTCGTTTTGTTAAAACAAATACCCGTACGTAAAATCTCTACTATTAATAGTTTAATTTTTGAATAATCCTTGACAAACACAATTTAAAATCGATTTTCAAATTTTACGCTTCATTTTCATATCTTGAACATTAAATGTATGTAACCGCCTGTATATTCTAACCGAGAAAATGGATTAACATAAGATTCCTTCGGAAACTTGTTTCCAGATTCTCATATACCTTATTGTGATTATATACGTTTATGTACTAAATAAATATTGTTTAAACTAAATAGGCACTTTCACAGAGTAAGCCGTACTTTTTGATTCTTTTCAGGGAAAGAATACTGTAGAAAATTGTACAGAAAGCGACAGACCAGCAGAGACGACAATGGCGTCAGCAAATCAAGAACAACCAACGCATAGATTCAATTACTTTGTGGCTCTTCAAATAACCGACAAACAACTTGTCAAGAATATTGTGGCAACCCAAGATTCCATCATTTCAGAGTATCCTGTGTTCGCGGACTATCGGTCGCCTCCGAACGGTTTGCATCTGACACTTGCCGTTTTAAAACTAGACTCCGACTCAGAGAAACAAACTTGCGTCGAAACTATGAACACTATAAAGAAAGACATTGAAAGATTAGCGAGAATGACCGCGCCTTTATCGTTTCAGGGACTTGGCAGCTTTACAACAAAAGTCATTTTTGCCAATGTTAAGTACTCTAGCGAAGTTTTAGAGTTAGTTGATCTGATAAGGGCTCGCCTTTCTAAAGCTGGACTTAAAATGGAGAACAGACCCTTTAAACCGCATTTAACATTGTTTAACGTAAAACACTCTGTATATTCGGACAAGAAATGGAGCAAGCGTGGACTACATTTGGCAAGGTACGCGGGGGAAGATTTCGGATCTCAGCCAGTCCATAATATTCAGGTGTGCAAAATGGGTACTCTGCCGGAAGGGGAGGGATCCGAGGATTTTTATGCGAGAATTTTCTACATGGACATTATGTAAAACGAATGTGTAATAATAATAGTTTACCTTTGATACACACTCCTTCATATTTTAGTTTCGGTTTTAGATAGCACAGCTGAATCTGTATAGTGTGTGTTTTTGACGTCGGTAAACAATTAATATAATCAACTACTAACAGTGCAGAAAATATTCGTGGTAATTCTCTTTCATTATAATTATAATCATCTGTATAGCATTAAATAAAGCTTGCAACAAATCATAAGTTTAAAAGGTGTATGTTCGTAATGAGTAGCAACAACTCCAACCCGTTTTAGAAAAGTAGATAAAAATCATCATAGTTTGTTAAGGGATGAAAAAAACACCCGCCATTAAATTTATTTTCAAGTTATATAGGACTGGTGAGAAGCAACTGCTATGTGGCTCGTGATGTCAATGACTGTGCTGAGCTAAGCGTAGACCAGCACCGTAATTCTGTTTTGTCTAACAGTTTTTTTCTCACTCATCATGTCCGGCATGTGGTCCAGTGAGCACACCACAGTTGAAGATACAGTTTGATTATGAAGAGATAAATAACTGAACGCTAAAGACTATCATTCTTGTAATATTCAACGTTGAATAATAATGATTACATGGCACAACTGAAAATGTGCGAGCAAATCTTCCAAACTCGAGAGCTACGCAGGCCAACATTGTTCTGCCATGCTGTAAGCCTCTTATATCACTCGCTATAGCAATCGACCCGTATACGTTTCATCTCACAACGATTCTTACCATGTAATCTGTATGAAATTGTAACACGCATCCTTACAATTATATTTCTGAACATATTGCACAACTTAAAAGCCCTGTTTCTCTATATGTCATCCTATTGGACGAACGAATTTACGAACAGTACCATGATTGGTACCTTTCCAAACATGAAGTGTACACCGGCCACAGTATTTTATTCAGTACTACCCTTTTATGGACTCTCACACAATCACAATTCGGCGGTTTTTTGTCATGTAACTGTATAATGTTTAAGAATATATTAACTAATTCTAGTGTTTGTTAAAAATCGGCAGTAAACATCAGTACAAGTGGGAATAACATTTGCCTATATCTACAATTCCAAATAACCCCATCTATAAACTTCTTATCTGAAACAAACTACATGTAAATCATATTCCTAACATTATCATTTTGCGATGTTTACCATGGTCGCCATACAGTACCTGTTTCCTGCTATATTTAACGTCCACTGACGTCCCGAAGATCAGCTTCTATTCGCGTTGTATCCCTCGGTGGAACAACATGCAAGCATCTGTTGATGAGGCTCTTTCTCTGGCATCTTCAAGAATGCAGAGTTACGAAGTATCGCTAATTGACGGGCTTGAGCTATGTCAGGATGGTCTCGGACCCAAGTACCGCCACAGAAGCTGAATTGGGGACGCTGTAATTTCTAAGTATGGCGATTCCTGGTATGCATATTTCACTTTTTTATGATCACATTAGTTTTGTCTCTGCTGTGTGGTGGCCGTAAAACGTGGCCCCGTACTTTCAATACATACTGTTCTCGTTTCATCCCTCAGGGATTGCACTTAACAGTCATTTTTCAGGGGAGTCTGTGTTACGATTCCCGATATGCATATTTCACTTTTTTTGCCTAGATGGCAACTTTAACTGTGTGTTTTATTATGTTGCTTTTATTTAATGATGTACATTTATGCTATATCTCTGTGCTGACTATTTATCTTTAACATTTATCTTTTACAATATACTCATGCATGCGTAAACAACACAGTCAGTTCTTTTCTTATGATCGTTAACACCATGCTTTAATAAAGTTTTATTATATTGTTGAATTCTCTTGGAGTCATTTTTATGCCTTACACAACGCCAAACTGATACAGTGTGTACAACTATTTACTGTTACATGTACTTCATTTCTTTTTGTAACATGTTATTAGAAATATTTTGGTCCTTGCCTTTGTTCTGCCTATTCTATTTTATTTCTCTCTTTTTTTCTTGCGCACACGTCAATGTTGACAGTTTAACTTAATAATGTAGATGCAGATGGAAATGCTGTTTGAAACATCTAGAAAAACAACACGTATAACGTAAAAATTTATCTACAATACGTACGTTTGTTCATCTGTCAAAAATGTCCTGTTTTCAATAATGCAGCAAAATGTTTTGACATTGAAACTGAAAATAGACATGAAGGGATTCTTTCTCGAATTTATCGAATCTTCCATAATATTTTTGTGCATGTAGATTAGATACTTAGTTCAGATGTTGGGTGTTGGGTATATTGTCCTTGAATTTCAAAGATCTGATGCAAACGGTTTTTCTTTTGTTTTAGTAGGTGCTTCAAGTTGTTAATTAGACAATTAAATTTGACTGAACTGCAAACTTTTATTCTTCCTAAAAACATTTCTTCAATAAAAATTAGCTGTCATTAAGTATATTTTATAAAATTAGTTTTTTTTAATGTTAAGCCAGTTTTCTCCATTTGCAGCATTCCACCCACGTTAATCAAAACATCATATATGCCATTCTACCAATTTGAAAATTACCCATTGATAGTGGTTGCACTGTTGAAGTACATCACAACGGCCTACATTGAGTCAAATGAACTTTTGCGATACGTACTGTGTCACAAAGGGCGGCAGGAGATGTCTTGCCTGATACCATTGCTAAGTATGCTCTTATAAATAATTCGCCGAACATAAGTAAATTTGATTGCACGATAGGGTTAGCGTAGGTTTCGACTGAGGTGCATTTCGTGCTTACTAAGTTTAGCAGTGGTTATTTCGTTACTTTTCAATACAGCTGTTCTTGCTTTCCCACGTCATATATTGCAATAGCCGTTTTCGTTGCTACTGCGTTGATTGTATCTGTTTTGTATAAAACCATTGGAAAGCAGGCAGCAGAGATTAAAACAAGTGATGTAAAGCAACAGGTCAAGATGGTGATTGTAGTGCATTACGTGAACACCTGCAGTTATATGAGCTAGAAAAATAGCTTATGTGGAAAATGGATAACAAAAAGTCCTTTCACCAAGACCTGAGAAACAACCCATCGGAAAAAAAGGATTTCAAAACAATTTTAATTGAAAGGGAGGTAAATGCAAATGTTTAGGACGTCTAGCGTTGTTTATTAACGACTAGTTGTTTTATTTATGAACGTTTTGTGATTTTGTAGAGCATGAGGAAAAGAAAAGTTTGATATAATTTAATTACTATGATTTTTAATGACTGACCTTCAAGAAACCGTTAATTTAATAAAGATAAAGATATCTAAGTTGTGACTGTAAATTTTAAGAACATGTTATTTCTTTGCAATGATCAGAGAAATGCTCATTTCTTTAACAAAAGAATATTGAAGTTTCGTTTTCTAATTCTACAAACTTGCAGGTAGAACAGTAGATACTTGTTTTGCTCATTATATAATAGGTAACAAAAGGGGAACAAACTTTAATATTTATGTGAAAATAAAAGTTATAGGGGTGGGTATGTTTTCGCGCATTCGTATGTGGCGATTCGTCAGATTTAAGAAATTCGAGACTGAAATACTTCTTTCGTTCCTACTTTCGACTTCAAGGGCAAAGCATTTGTATTATTTAAACACCTGTCATTATTTTGATAGACGACCGTAATATATGGTATTTTAGATAACTGTTTATTCGATATCTTACGTTTTTCTACACGTTTTAAACAGTATTTAAAGAGATCTGATTCAAACTGCGTCTGTGCTATTTAAAGAAAGCATTTTGTCCTATAACTTGAGCATCATAACCTAAACATGTCCTCAGGAAAGGATATTTCTTTATTTTCACCTGTCGTTAAATTGCCCGTTGTCCAGCCAATACGTCGATTTCCTCAACAAGAACGCTAGTCATATGTAACGTAATAAACTTGCATTTTTGTGTAACTTAGGAGTATTTTAGCACTTTAAAATATTACACACTGTACTCATTTATTGTGTTTGAAATATTTTGAGTAACAGCTCGTGTCAACGTAAATATGTCTGACTATACTTACGTACTTGGTGACCCAACTCAACCATTAAGCGACACATGTTTGAACTTATATACGTTATTTCTATCTTTATCTTTATTTTCAATGTCAATCTGGTTTGAAATCTCATACTTGGTTATAATTGTAGTATCTGTTGTAATTGTTGTCATGTACATGACAAAATATCTGTACACGTTCGTGGTAGGATAAGTATCTACTGGGCTGTTTCAAAAATGGCTAGAGAAGTGAAAAAACAGTGAAAAATTAAATTTCATAAAAAGTCCAAACTATTTACTCTGTAATTTTGCTTATTCAAACTGTGTACAGAACTGAAAGGATTTTGAAATCGGTCAACTGCTTGCTAAGATATTGTCATTTGGGTTAAAAAAATGGCAAGTGAAGTGAAAGAAATGTAAAGAATTTAAGTTCATAAAACGTCTAAACTGATTGGTCCATATGTTTGTACATTCTGTAGAGTGATCAAAATCAACCAAATAATACTCATATGTGACAGAATAACAATTCTATGGAGCTTTTTTGACTAATATTAAATAAATCACAAGAATTAAAATGTATGTGCTTAAAATACTATTATTACTGTTTCTTATTATTTAAATGTGCATTTCTGTTAAAAAAACATATTGAAGCATCAAATGTTGCTTTAGAACTTGTGGTATCGCATAAAGATAAAAACATAAACACTCAAAAATGTTTCACTAAGGTCATTCCTGTTTGTCACAATTTAACAAAACATGACACAGCCTTTTAGGAAAAAATATTCTCTAGTTTTCATGTAAGGGATATGTTGACAGAATATTGCAATATGTGCATACTGTCACACTCAAATTAAGCTGATATTTTGTCAAGGGAGCTGCAGATAAATATAATTACAATAGAGGTGATAATATTATAGTTATTGCATCTAGAAACATAAAACTTCATGATAAACAAAATTCTTTTCTATTAGTAATCTTTAAAGTCCTATAAATTTATTTTGCAAAGATGTATTGATTTTCTTGAGGTATTTTCTTATTTACCACGCTTGACTTAATGGCATTAAATTCGATTACTTTAAGTAAAATATGCTTAATCGTATCGTTAGTTGATGCCCAATAAATGCACCGTTTACTTAAAGCGACATTACTTCAATTTAACCCGCTCTTGTATGAAATATTACATGTATTTGGAACTATATGCACAAATTTGCAGCATTAGTTCGGGCTAATAAAATTTTAATTTACTTAAATAAATTTGATCCGCGTGACTAAAAGCGAAAGTAGGATTTACGAAACGTCACAGAAATCGAGATCGCGCATGAAGTGGTCGCTTCGTCAAAAATAGGTGCTAAATATAGCTCAATCATATTTAGCTTCTTAAAAGTTCGTCAACGATAATTTAACATTATCATTGAAAATCCCGTCTATAAGAAAGAATTCGATCGGACCTTTTGTGTTCTGTTAGAGAGTTTATATATTGGAGTCTATATGGACAAATATGATTTTTCCATAGTGTATTCTTACTTACGTTTAGGACTGGGACTTTAAACAACACTAAAACTTGTCTTTATTCAAGCTTTTTGAAAAGTGATGGTCTAAACAAATATGATTTTTAAAACTGTCACAATTTTTTTCACAGTCCTGACATTTTTGCCCATTATTTTAGAAAAGTTTTTTTAAACAGATAGTGCTTTTTTATGAAACTTCATAAATCTGTAATAGGCATAATAAGACACCTATGCAAAATAGGAAAATGGTAGTAACAGTTTGTTGTACATTTGAAGAAAAATCCTAACTAGCAATTTGTTTGAAATAGCCCTACTTAGGTCCGGTTAATTGATCGTTTGAACACTTCAGCGCTTAAAATTATAATTAACAACAATTATAAGGGCATAAACATCAAAATCGATTTCAACCGGACACCACAAACAAGTAACGAAAAAGAGAACACTTGGTATTACCGGCTTGTAACGGTCATTGGCAAAAAATTGCCACTGGGAGTATAAACAAGGTTCTAGGGTGCACCAACCGCACATTTGCCCCAAAAGGTTCCTATATAAACAAAGAAGTACAAATTGTTTAAATGAAGTAATTCTAAACCACCCGTCAACTCGACAATGTTGCATACATAAGCACAAACACATATAAAACATACTAAAAAGCTCATAGCAAAAAGGCGCGATTGTTTCCCCTCACAGAATACTTTGGTCCGAGTGTTATTTCTTTCATTTATTTATATCTGAAGCAATAAGAGGTTTCTGTTTTTTGAAAACGGATGATATTAACCAAGACCGATATGAACTAAGGAAAGGCTAGACTAAGCTGAACCTTTTCAGACCATATTGCTCGAGTTCAGCTGTTGTGCTATATATCATGCAACTGTTATTTAGAGGATAATACACGGCTGAGCGGGGCCGAGGCGTGATAATCGGCCCGAGAGGAGCATAACGGCCCGAGGGCTTTAGCCCGAGGGCCGTTTGCGACCGATGGGCGATTATCCCGCCTCGGCCCCGCTCAGCCGTGTTTTAACGTCTATAATACATACCTTTATAGACATCTATTTGGACATCTTTTTTTATAAAATGTTTACTCAGCTTCTTGAGTGAGCACTTGTTAATTGAACGAGCACTATGTCACGATTCAAGTGTTACGTCATTAAAGTCTATGTGACGTAATTCGACAAATGTTAACTTTTTCAAACAGTGCAAATCACTGACACTGTCGGTTGGGTTGAATGTTTCTTTTCTTTTTGCTTTAAACCAGAACTTCATTGCAAAATCATTGGACAGGACGGAATATGTTTTAATGATGAATGGTAGAAGTGTTTAACGTGGTATGAGTCTGTAAAGGCTATGATTTTAGAGTGTTTCATACTTCATACTGCTGCGAGCTTCGATTCACAGGTGCTTGGAAGACGGACCCCGTATTCTCCAAACAGGCCGCCCCCCCCCCCCCCCCAAAAAAAAAATAAATAAATAAATAGGGTCTACACGGGTCTATAGAGCTACTACATAAACTCATCTTTTTTGTTTTGTTTTGATAGATCGGGATCGATATCTGTCTATCCACACCAAATTTACTATCAAATACCAAGTTCTCTGAAAATTCGTGTTCCGACTTTATAAGAGTGTATAAGGTTATTAACCCCGATCCTATTTTGTCAAGCCAAAATGTAAACACAGTTTTTAAAAATCAGCATCGAAACAAATATTGCACTAACCTTAACAAATCTGGTATCCTTTGAAAACTCATCTTCTCCTCTGTTGAATTCCGCCGACCACTGGCTAGGAAATTTAGAACATAACATCCATTTTTTCATTTTTCCGATGCCATACTAAAAATTATCGCCTCGGCATTGAGTTTGGTTACAAAGAATGATATGCGCTCGTCCATAGAGTTTGGTTAAAATGCAGGTATATGAGTGAATTTTGATTGGACGAGCGATAATGAAGTAGTAATTTTGATTGGACGAGTATTTAAAAATTTGATCGAACCGCTACAAGAATATGTGACGCGATAGACTGCGGCTCGCTCGTCCAATCAGAATTCACGCATATCATTCTTTGTAACCAAACTCAATGCCGAGGCGATAATTTTTAGTATGGCATCGGAAAAATGAAAAAATGGATGTTATGTTCTAAATTTCCTAGCCAGTGGTCGGCGGAATTCAACAGAGGAGAAGATGAGTTTTCAAAGGATACCAGATTTGTTAAGGTTAGTGCAATATTTGTTTCGATGCTGATTTTTAAAAACTGTGTTTACATTTTGGCTTGACAAAATAGGATCGGGGTTAATAACCTTATACACTCTTATAAAGTCGGAACACGAATTTTCAGAGAACTTGGTATTTGATAGTAAATTTGGTGTGGATAGACTGATATCGATCCCGATCTATCAAAACAAAACAAAAAAGGTGAGTTTATGTAGTATAGACCCGTGTAGACCCTATTTATTTTTTTTTTTGGAGGGGGGGGGGGGGGCGGCCTGTTTGGAGAATACGGGGTCCGTCTTCCAAGCACCTGTGGTCAGATCCCCTGTCAAAATGTTGTTCTGTTTAGTTCAGCCCATTGTTTTCTCGCTTAGGGCAATCCAATTCTTATATCGTGAAGACCGTACGGCGCTTAACATGTAATTGTATAATCCGAAAAATACCACATTGAATGTTCCATGTTCACCGCCATATGTATACCATCGTTTGTGATGGATCTATATTGAAATCTTTACTTGTGTAAATACTGTGATGCGCTCAACCCGGGGCTAAGCGGCGTAGGCAGTAATATGTATTACTATTAATGCCGATTCATAGGCTCAATCAAGCCAAACTTGCAATGTTTTCATATTTGTCGTGTCCGACGATTCTTTATTAGTTAAAAAGGGAACTTTGAAAGCCGTCGGTTTAATTGAGCCTGTTCAGGCCAAAATAAAAAATAGCTGTGGTTCAGGAAACCCGACCGACCCTATTTTTAACTGCCGACCCTAACGATTTTTTTGTTGCATTTCCGGAAAAATAGTTGCCCACAATGACGTTTTACACTGCAACATCATTATATCGCGGACCTCGGGGTCCAAGTCCGCCAACCGCGATATAAACGGAGCGCGATATAAGTAAATAATCACGCTAAAACAACTAGAATCTATTTGTATTTGCTGTCAGATTCATGTATATCGCGGTGTTGCGTAATTAACACGCCATGAAATCTACAGGTACGTCAGGGAGTACGTTCTGTGCTGGAAAATGTTTAAAAACAACTTTTTATATAATTTTTTTATGTTTTAAAACAACTTTTTGTATAATATATTAAGATTTATTTTTAATGAAAAGAAATTAATTTATGTACAAATATCGCCGTCATCAATTTCCAACGGTGTCGATACTTTCAACTGAACGACGATCTGCTGGTCGATCACGGTCAGCGATGTTAGTGCGTCGTCGTCCGTCGTTAACCAGCTTGATATATCGATGAGCTGGTAATGCCAAAACAATAAACTGTTTTGACGTTTCGTGCTCCATGCCTATTATGGTAAGCAGCTTGAAATAAATGTCGCCGATATGCGGTTTGTCTCGTGAACGAAATTCTGCCAGTACTGTATCAGCTTGCTGTTTTTCGCGCCTATTGTTTGTCACAAAGGGGTTTTGATGTCAAATCAGAAGCAACAGAATTGTAACAAGAAATATCTTTAAAAAAGATAAACGGCGTTGATGGAAAAGATTTTTATATATAAGAAAGAAATAAATAAAGACCGTGCAAAAATTTCGTCTGGTGATAATACGTCGATTAAAGAAGAATGTCTAACATTAATTGTACATTCAGTTTCAATAAAATACCTCTTGTAGAGTTAGCACTAATGATGAATAAATGTTATTAAAATACAATAAATGAAAATAATAACAACTTCTTACAAGAGCGAAATCTACCAACTTTTACGTAAATTAACTTTAAAAGAAAGTGTCCCTCGCGAGTATTGAACCCGGGGCCTCCGCTTGAGAGGCGAGTGTGCTAACCACTACACCAATGCGTTTTGAATTTCTGGACTTGAAATTAACAATCAGTATCAAAGGAACGAGAAAGGAACCAGTAAGAACCAGAAATATCTGCACTTCTCTGTCGTTTTACACTGTGTATTGTACTCGAGTGTTTACCTGACACCTATGAATATTCCATATAAAATCGTATTTAAGCCATCAATTGACTTAACTGGTTATTTATACCGTAAATATCTTTTTCTCCAATACAATTAACGCTTTTTAAAACGAAAATGCCCGAACATATAAGCGCCAGGTAAATACTTACACACAATAATAAAATCGTTACGGTAATCATTAACAAAACCCACTAATAACCAATCAAAATAATCTATTTGATTTTCCCGCTGCATAATAAATTTTATTTACAATATTTCATTGGTCGAAAAACTAGGTCAAAAGTGAGCTTAGACAGCTAACGCCGAAAAAAAAACACTTTCATTTAATAAATTATTTATTTTCATACGTTTGATGATAAATTGTATCTGTTGGTGAACTTGTGCATCGCCTTTAAACTCACTGTAGTCCAGCCGTTTTCAGTAAAAATCGTTCACATTTGGTTAAAAGCACCAAATTTTGCACCAAGTCAGCTTTTGATGTACCTTTTGAAATGTGATAGAGACCCATTTGATATCTTTCCAAAATGGCCGCTTTTTTTTCAAGATGGCCGCCAAAGAACTGGAAAATGAGACTTTTTGAAGGATTTTCATCGTATAGATACAATTTTGGAGTCTAAACCTATATTTTCAAGGATGTTTTAAACATTAAAAGCAAATGTAAGCACATCAGACAAATATTTAAGGAGCAAATGGCCTTTTTGTTACATACAAATTTCAAGATGGCCGCCAAAAACTGGAAAATGCTGCTATTTTAAGGATTTTCATTGTATAGTCCCAATTTTGAAGTCTAAACCTATATTTTCAAGGATGTTCTAAACATTAAAAGCAAATGTAAGCACATGAGAAAAAAGGAGCAAATGGCCAAGTGGCCTTTTTGTAACATAAATTTTTCAAGATGGCCGCCAAAAATCAGAAAAATGCTGCTATTTGAAGGTGTTTCATCGTATAGTCACAATTTTGGAGTCTTAACCTATATTATCAAGGATGTTCTAAACATTAAAAGCAAATGTAAACACATCAGACAAATATTAAAGGATCAATTGGCCTTTGAGTTACATAAATTGCCTACAAAAATATTAAATCGGCTGTATTCGTATTTGTGCTGTAATTTAACGCAAAGTAAAGAATGTATTTGAAGGTCAAACATAAATACATTGTTTTATTAACTCAATATGAATAGTTTTATATTAACTTAATCCTAAAATAGGCTTATCCCTGTAACCATCAATTGCTAGTACAGTACTGAAATGACTAAAATAAGTACACAGTCTAATCACACAGGTCCTTTCATCCAACCATATTCAACAGGTGAAGGGAACACGGGATTGGGGAGAAGTCACTGGCCCCAACCATAACCAGCTTGTTAAGATGCTCTTCTGACATGCTGGTAGAGAGCAGCAGAAGTTGGTGGTATGAGATCAATAGACCTGCCTTCCTGGTGGAGAGATCTTTTCTCGCTTCATCAGCTGATGTGGCAGTGCTTGTTTTGTCATAAAGCAGAACAACAAATCGCTCAAGGTTTGCCATGTGCTGGTCAATTCTCTCCAGAGGTGGTACATTCCCAAGGTCTGCAAACACCTCAGTGACACTTTCGCATATTTGCAACGTCTCCCAAGAAGATTTCTTCCCTTTACCAGCAAAGGAGGATGTGTTTTCACACCCGCTGAAGGCATGAAACATAGGCAGAGCTCAACACTTTGGACCTAGAGAACCAGCAATGGTGTGTACAGGGATACATTTGAAGTTGTTCCCAACCCTAAAACTGATCCACTGTTCACTTGCATGAAATGGAGGACATATTGCACACGCAAAATATCTTGAAATTTAATTCTTAAAACATTTTGTATTCCCTTTAAGCAATAATTAATACGAAAATAAATAATAATTTACCTTATAAAAAGGCAGAAATAATTTATATGTGCATTCACGCATGCTACATTATGGCGTGAATGTATTATTTTATTTTAGTAAGGAGATTCGCGACTGGAGAGAATTGACCAGCACATGGCAAACCTTGAGTGATTTGTTGTTCTGCTTTATGACAAAACAAGCACTGCCACGCCAGCTGATGAGGAAGGCAGGTCTATTGATCTCATACCACCAATTTCTGCTGCTCTTTACCAGCATGTCAGAAGAGCATCTTATCAAGCGGGTAATGTTTGAGGCCAGTGACTTCTCCCCAATTCCGTGTTACCTTCACCTGTTGAATGGGGTTGGATAAAAGGACCTGTGAATGCATGGGAACCCTTTTGGTCAGATCTGCCCCAAGCATCAGTTTCCTTATGGAATTCCTGAAATGTGGATGTGTCAAAGGGTGCAGAGGAAGATGCAAGTGTGTGAAAGCACAACTTGCATGTACGACTCTGTGCAAATGATTAAACTGTGCACTTAAATCAGCCATTTCAGTACTGTACTAGCAATTGATGATTACAATGATAAGACCTATTTTGGGATGATGTTAATATAAAAACTCTTCATATTGAGCTAATAAAACACTGTACTTATGTTTGACATGCAAATACATTCTTTACTTTGCGTTAAATGTCAGAACAAAAATGATTACAGCCGGGTTAATATTTGTGTAGGCAATTTCTTTAACAAAAAGGCCATTTGCACCTTAAATATTTGTCTGATGTGCTTACATTTGCTTTTAATGTTTAGAACATCCTTGAAAATATATGTTTAGACTTCAAAATTGTGACTATACGATGAAAATCCTTAAAATAGCAGCATTTTCCAGATTTTTGGCGGCCAACTTGAAAAAATTGATGTAACAAAAAGGCCATTTGCTCTTTAAATATTTGTTAGATGTGCTTAGATTTGCTTTTAATGTTTAGAACATCCTCGAAAATATAGGTTCAGACTCCAAAATTGTGACTATACGATGAAAGTCCTTCAAATAGCAGCATTTTCCATATTTTTGGCGGCCATCTTGAAAAATTTCCGTTACAAAAAGGCCATTTGCTTCTTAAATATTTGTCTGAAGTGCTTAAATTTGCTTTTAATGTTTAGAACATTCTTGAAAAAATAGGTTTATACTGCAAAATTGTGACTATACAATAAAAATCCTTAAAATAGCAGCATTTTCCTGATTTAGCGGCCATCTTGAAACATTTCCTATAACAAAAAGGCCATTTGCTCCTTAAATATTTGTCGGATGTGCTTACATTTGCTTTTAATGTTTAGAAAATCCTTGAAAATGTAGATTTAGACTCCAAAATTGTGACTATACTAAAAAAATTCTTCGAATAGCAGCAGTTTCCTGAATTTTGGCGGCCATCTTGAAAAAAGCGGCCATTTTGAAAAGATATTAAATGGGTCTCTATCACATTTCAAAAGGTACATCAAAAGCTAACTTTATGCAAAATTTGGTGCTTTTAACCGAATTTGAACAATTCATCCATATTTTTACCGAAAACGGCTGGACTATGCATACAAAATGTAATAAACAACGTTTGCCGATAATGACGTAATACGACATGAAAAAAGCGTGCATTTCGTGAATTTGTCGCCAATGTTGATTGGTCTTTTTACCACCCACGTAGAATGAACAAACATATTACACACCGTTCAACCCAATAAGATGAATGCCGTGGGTAAGACGACGGCAGTTGCTTGTGTACATGAACGTTTTTCGGCAAAACTGAGTATTGGCCTGATTTTTACATTTTCCGGCTATATCTTAGCAGACAAAAATATACATATTGATTCCCTGTTTGTTAAGGACTCTTCTGACGAAATCTTGACGCACACATGATATTATTTACAGAGAAATTGCAGAAAAAGTGTGCAATTTTTTGACAAAATATGTCATTTGACGAATCGGTCGCAAATATCCTTTTTAATTACCAAATCTGAAATATTTGAAATATACCAAGATAAAGTTCAATTATTTCCCTGTAATTATTTGAAACCACAGCTTCCAATTCGTTTTCTCTAGAAAGATATTTACTTTTAAACTTGGTACGTCGTAGTGATTTTGGTAATGACAACGGCCGTTAACACTAAAATATTGGTACAGTTGAATGCAGTTTCGTCAGTGGACTGGATAACGTTAACGGCCGTCAAGTGAACTTATTTTCAACGTCGCTGTTGTCTGCTTTATGCATAAAGTGTATCAGACTCTAGTGTTAACAAATCTAGGCTACTCCTTGTTGTGTATAAATCAAGATAATTATTGAAAAGTATGTTTACCTAAAGAAAAACATTTATAACAAAACACCTGATTTCCAGGTTGAATAATATTACCTAACGTTTTGTTGTTGATGCAATTTTACAACTAATAATTTTAAGTATTCCATTATTTCGTACACTTGTCAAAGGAGAAGTACAAGCGTCTGTACTCATCCAAATGAAAACAATATAATATTTTATCTAACTTTGTACAAATTCTTATATTATTTACTATATATACTTTACGAACTTGAAATTTAATGCACTTGCACAGCCGCCTGCAGACGAGAAAATATGTTGCACCGCATATTATTTCAGCTCGAACTTTATCTGGGGACGAACCATACCGAGTACGTAATATTATAGTTTTAAAATTCGGAAATAAATGTTATTATTCTTTATTTTCATTTGGTAGCCATTACTCTTTAAGAATATTCGAAGCGCAGGCGGTCTTGATTTACTTTTGATTAATAAATAAAATTATATAGACAACGAAAGAAAGTAAAATTCAACTCAGAATGAAGTATTTGAAGTTCTTTTGCTTCATATTTGTAACAGACGAAAAACAACTATTTTTATGCGACTAAGTTTTGCCGTCGGACCATTCCAAGGCTGTAACCCCTCGGGTTCTCACTTTCGTTAATTGTTTGTGGCGTCTATATTGAAATTGATTATTGTAATACCATGTTCTCTTTTCGTCTCTGCTGTTTGGCTGTATGGGGAAGCTGTGTCTGCTGGATGTGGCCATCCCTGATATGCATATTTCACTGTTTTATATATCATTGTCGTCACCTTTGCTTCGCTGACAATACGGCTAAGACGTCATGGTCATATCTCTAGAATATAGTTTAAATACAGGGAATCGTAATCTCTGTCAGATCAAACTCAATTTGTAAAACTGTATTTTAAAAACTTTCATAAATATGTAATTTTCAACAGCTTTTTAAGGAAAAAATATACAACAAAATTGGCAATGTGCGCGTTAAAAAAACATCGGTCAAATCACGATGCAATAAAAACATTTAATTATGTTCTCGGGTCCAGTGTTAATCATTTATAAATACAAAGCTAATTTTCGCTTGACGGCCGTTTACGTTATCCAATCCACTGACGAAACTGCATTCAACTGTACCAATATTTTAGTGTTAACGGCCGTTGTCGTTACCAAAATCTCCACGACGTACCAAGTTTAAAAGTAAATATCTTTCTAGAGAAAGCGAATTGGAAACTGTGGTTTCAAATAATTACAGGGAAATAATTGAACTTTATCATGGTATATTTCAAATATTTCAGATTTGGTAATGAAAAAGAATATTTGCGACCGATTCGTCAAATGACATATTTTGTCAAAAAATTGCACACTTTTTCTGAAATTTCTTTGTAAATAATATCCTGTGTGCGTCAAGATTTCGTCAGTAGAGTCCTTAACAAACAGGGAATCAATATGTATATTTTTGTCTGCTTAGATATTGCCGGAAAATATAAAAATCAGGCCAATTCTCAGTTTCGCCGAAAAACGTTCATGTACACAAGCAACTGCCGTCGTCTTACCCACGGCATTCATCTTATCGGGTTGAACGGTGTGTATTATACATTGTAAATGTACAAAAAATTTGGATCCACGGACCAAGATTAATATATTGGATATCGCGATATAACGGTTCGTGATATAACGGAGCTGCAGTGTAATTGCACGGGGAGTTGGTTTTAACATTATTTTGACACCAGACCGGTAAAATTAGAAGGAACTTCGACAATATTTCACGAAAATCCGGATCACGAAAATAGGTGACAATTAGACCGACACTACTCCCTTTTTTATATTGATTTACATGCAACATTGTCTTTTTAATAAAAAAGATTTCATGTGGTAAAATATATTAATTTACATACATCTGACAACATGTTTAGTGCAAAAATCACTTAAGCTTTTATAATTTTCAATAAATATATTTAAATTCAATAATTTCCGATTGATGGTACAATCCCACTCTCAGAGCTGGCAGCATTTGGTATAAAGATGCTGAAGATTTCATGAAAAATTATATGGGTATCAAATGAAGTCCGTCAAATTCATATGGACTTCGGGACAAAAGATTTTTTTGATATGTAAAAAGGATTATGCCCCACACTATTTGGGGGCTTGGTTAAAGCTTGTCTGCCGTAAGGTCAGTTGCAGATGCCAATGGAATATTAATATTGGTTAAATGTGATACATAAAAAAGCAAAAATCAACAATACCACAAGCTGAAAGTAAGAAAATGATATGCCTTATATCTACCTATCTACTACATGAATGTACTGCTAATACATTTCTAAAACAAGCTCTTCATGCCGAAAGAGTCGCTCATATATAGCATTATATTTATAAAAAAAATAAAAAAATAAAATAAAAAAAATCCCTACCTACCCTCCTACATTTTTCTGACAGCGTTTCCTGAACCACAACTATTTTTTTATTTGGCCTCACGGGCAGTAATGAAATGTATATTACCGCCAACGTCGCCTAGCCCTGGGTTGAGCACAGCTCAATATTTATACCAATAAACAGTACAATTTTGATCCATCCCAAACGATGGTATGCATATGGCGGTGAACATGGAACCTTTAATGTGGTATTTTTTAATCATTACCATTCCGTGTTTAGCGAGGTTCCCGTCAAATACTGAGTTCCGTTCATCCCGGGGCTAGGCGGCGTAGGCATTTCCATAAATGCCTATGCACAGGCTCAATCAAACCATCCCTGCAATATTTTCATATTTGTCGTGTTCGGCGGTTTAAAAAAATGTGAAATTTGCATATCAGGAATTGTCACACTCACAGCACAGGGTTAGGGTTAACCTCCCCACACAGCGAAATAGAAGATAGGAAAAGAGAGTGAGTGTTTATAAGTATGTCAAATTCAAGACAACACAAACAACAAACGTAAATGAGAAACCTTGGGGTTACCGCCTTGGAAGGCTCAAGATTCCCGTCTCATCTATGTCACAAATAGCATGCTCTGACTCAGGCAAAGGTGTAAGTTGCACAGCACTTACAGGCTGCGTGCTCTCTAAGACACTACTGTTCGGCATGGTTTTACAAGCATTACAAGAGATACTGTCACCATGAAATGTTAAATTCATCAATTTATTCACGTTTCGTCCTGCACAAGCAACTGAATACTTGTCAACAAAAAATAAACAAAAAATAATAGAATTTCTGATCATAAAATATCTTTAATTTATTTAAATTACGCTGCTTATCATTTAATGATAACTAGCAACGTGACTCTTCATTACAACTGATTATAGAAGAATATAAGAACTGAAACATGTGTACTTGTACAAGTACGTATTACTGTTTTGTAGAGGAGATAACCACTAGTATACACATCCTGAAATTTGAAATCATCGAGGGTATACATTATTCGTTTACTTTTAAAAGTCCGTTTAAACAATTGGATATTGTTGTGGGATCATCTGTGATGATCAAACTTAGCTTTGTCCACTCCCAAATTCAAACATTCAAACTTCTAAACCAACGCTACTGTCATCAAAAGTTGTGATATTGAAAGCATGCATAGCGGTGTAGAATATCATATTGTATCATTCACAAATTGTATTAACGAATGACGTGGTGAAATTCGTATTGATTTTCTTTAATTAAAAGTAAGATATGGAAAGGAAACTTTGCACAAGTAAAATATGCATCAGGAAATGCCACACTCAGACAAAACAGCCTCCCCATGCAACCAAACTGTAGAGAGAAAAAGAGAGTATGGGTTTATAAGAAAAAACATTGAAATATGCACATCACAATTGCCACATTCAAAAGCCGAGATGAAGAGTGAGCATGATTTATAAAATGACAAATTTTAAAACAGACACCACTGACAATTATAAAAAATGAGAACACGAGGGATGACTGCTTTGGAACGGTCAGTTGGCAATACAACTAGGGATTTAAACCAGGTTCTAGGATGCACCAATCTCACACTAGCCCAAACAGGTTCTCATATGATCAAACAAATACAAAATTTTTAAAGTAAAATATGCATCAGGAATGGCCACATCCAGCAGACACAGCCTCCTCACACAGCCAAAAAGTAGAGAGGAGAAGAGAACATGGTTATACAATGATCAGTTTCAAAATAAACGTCATTTATAATTAACGAAAGTGAGAACCCTTGTATCGGTCAGTGGAAATACATTTGCTAAAATAACTTTGTTTTCAATAATTCGGAATGTTATATAATGAATGGTTTTATTATTGTAGCCGGTATATCGTTGGATATTGTTCATATTATAATACAATTATATACAACCCTGGGTATCGCCTCGGAACGATCGAATATGCAACTAGAATATTAAACCAGTTGCTAAGATGCAGCAATCTCACCTTACCACGTCAGATTTTTGAAAGCTACTATATAGAGGTGCCTTGGCGAATTGAAGTCCAGCGTTTTACTCGACGTGTAGTTACTCAATCGCATTCCTAGACCAGATCAGTCATGTAACATATTGATCCATATCATATGTGCGACCAGAATAAATTCAAATCAGCAGGCACATCATTGCAGTCTGATCATTATCTATACTGCGCCACAAATGAAAACTTGACAAAATAACTTGGGAACCTATAATTACATTATTGATGCCAGTGAATGCAAATGTCTGGAGACATTTGATAACCAATATTATTATCTCAATTTGCATTTTTTTACTGCTCGAGAACAGGCTCAATCAAACCTAGCCTGCACTATTTTCATATTTGACGTGTTCGGTTGCTTTCAAAGTTTTCTTTTCATCTATTTCGATTTCACAGTAGCGTAGTTTGTGCCGTATAGCGGTTGTGAAAAGTCTCTTCATTCAATCAGTGCTGTTATGTCCTTTGAAGGTCGTTGAGCACGACACTTATGTACCATGTAAATAGTTCTTCTAAAATTACTTCTGTTTTAATATTTCGGCCAGTATAATATTGGTGATTTCAATATCTCAGCCAAAAAAGATTTGGATATTGTTTAATCACCCCTAGGATAAACTTCCTGCTTTGAAAATTATGCCTTTGCGTTGTATGTAATACGCAAGATTTATATTCTCAGATCCCCCTTTAAAAATTCTATTATGTTTAGTTTCGCCTATTGTTTTCTCGTTAATGGCAAACCCATTCTATTATCTGGTGACCATGCGCCGCTGAATATTAATCTGAAAATACTGCGTTCCATGTTCACCGCCATTTGCATACCATCGTTTGGGATGGCTCGTAATTGTACTGTTTATTGGTGTAAAAATTGAGATGCGCTTAACCCGGCGCTAGGCGGCGTATACAGTATTTTGCATTCGATTTCTGCCCATGAGCAGGCTCAATCAAACCGAGCCTGCAATATTTTCATATTTGTCGTGTTCGTTGGCTCTTAAAGTTCCCTTTTCATCTATTACACTATCACAGTAGACTTGTTTGTGCCATGTAATGGCTGTAAAAAGTCTCCCCGATTCATTCAATCAGTTTTGTTATCAGTTACGTCGGGTTTCAAGGAACATATCAAACTAGCGATCTCTGAAGTAAGAGTCAATTATTACTACCGTCGATATGGTCTTTTGGCCACATAGTTCTTAAATCTTGGTCAAACCTTAAGTAGACCAGCCACGTATTTGACACGAAAACTGATATTGGCAAGGATCTATAACAATTTGTCGTGTATAGAGTTGTTGAATTGATAAGTAGGACAGTGCTCTTATCTTTGAGAACAGATTTCGAATTTCGTGATTATTTGCAGTTAGCATTTTCCATTGTCTGACCCAAATATAATTTGTTAAAATTACTGAACAATGTGCTTAAATCCGAAATAACATACGTGTTTAGGAAACAGACAAATTTTCCGGGCTAATTGTGCTCAATTTGGGGATAAACGCCGTGTGCAGCTATTTTACGTCAAGTTGTGAGTAACACATGTTTTATTTTTTGTGATGTTACACCCTTTACTTCCGCAAATAATAATTTGAACATAAAGCTTTATTATATTTTAAATATTAGTATTGATTTTGTAAACTAACTCTGTTATATGTTTACTATTTATACATGTTCAAAGTTGCTTTTGAACTGGCTAGTTAATTAAGCATTTAATTGTTTGTTCCGTCTCTTTTCATTTCTATTTGCAGTGGTGGGATTCTGTATTCTCAGTGTTTGATTTTCCTTGATAACATTATAAACTTGAAAATGATTTTGATTGATACGACATTGTTGTTAGATTTGCAGTCCCATTTCGGGGAAATAAACGTCTTTTGACGCAAAGAGAACAGTTTTATTATTATGTTGTTTCATTGAGTCGGATTAAAGATGCCTGAAAACGAGAAAACATATATTTTTCTTTGAATATGACCTCAAGTGAACTAGATTTTGACTTTGATGATCCGGATTCGAACTATTTAAGGGATCACCGAGATACATACTTGGCGCGTTTGGAGATAAAGAATGATAAATGCCAACACTTGTGTGTAAACACTGTTCTTCTTCGATTTTGAATTATGACCTGTTTTCTCCAAGCAAATTTTGAGGTTAAGTCAAAAATAATGAATAGGCATTTTGATTGTTTCTTTTCTTGGTTTAAAACAAGTGAAATTTAGACTCCAACTGTCCCACTTTCTCAGTTACAGTTCATCACGATGTTATGGATTGTGAGTTTTTAGAAAGTCTTTGGGCACGAACAACGTTTTTTGATATTGTAATGATATTAAGAAACCAATGATTTGACGCGTTTTGGCATGTTTGTTTTTAATATCCAGTGTTGCTTTAGATATTGTTTGGTATTCCCAAAGATATGCTTCCCGCGTTGTTTAATGTTGGACGTTAATGTTTGCTGTTAAACACAATTTATACGCATAGGTCTCCTATCAACAGTTAGTTTCATAATATGTTACATAACTGACAAGGGGTAGTATTGACTTCATACATGACGACATCGTTATACAATGTAGCATTTATTAAGGAATTTTAATGTATCATTAACTTTCTATTTATTGTTCAATTCCATATCGTTTAGGTTTAGATGAAACTAATTCACCTCAAACATTGCGTTGCTCATGATACTGCAAGGCTGCTTTCTGTTATCAATACGTTGAAGGTCGTTAGACATCAGGCTTATCTAATTGTACTATACAGTTTTGTTCCCGACCTTTTAACACGAATAGTCGCAATATCCTTTAGTTATTCCAAAAAAAGTGATATGTAACGGGCTACGACCAGATTAAAAAAGGAATATTAACTTATTTAGATTTTCTTTTTCCTACGAAAACTCAGTTTCGATCACCCGTTTTATCGAAACAAAGTGAAACATGCATATCAGGAATTCCCACATTTAGACGACACAGCCTCTCCACAAAGCCAAAAAGAGGAGAAGAGAAGATAGCATTGTATTACAATAATCAGTTTCAAAATAATATACGCCACAAACAATTAACGAAAGTGGGAATCCGAGGGGTTACCGCCTCGGAACGGTCATTGGCAAAACAATTTGCCACTGGGGGTTTAATGCAGGTTCTAGGGTTCACTAACTCCACACTTGCCTCAACACGTTCTCATTTGAACACGAGTACAAGTCGTCTTGCTGAAATAACTCTAACCCAAGCATCAGTTCAACAATGTTGCATGTGAAATATGCATATCTGTAATGGCCACATCCAGTAGACACAGCCTCCCCAAACAGCCAAAAAGTAGAGAGGAAAAGAGAGCATGGTATTACAACAATCAGTTTCAAAATGGACGCGACAAACAATTTACGAAAGTGAGAACCCGAGGGGTTACCGCCTCGGAAAGGTCAGTGGCAAAACAATTTGCTGCTGGGGGTTTAAACCAGGTTCTAGGGTGCACAAACCTTACACTTGTTCCAACAGGTCCTCATATCAAAAAACAAGCTCAAGTTGTCTTAGTGAAATAACTCCAAACCACCAATTAGCTCAACAATGTTACATTGAAAAAGACACTAACACATTAAACATAAGAAGCAAATAGCATTGAAATGTAAAAGGGGCGGGTACTCAATGACCCTACCGAGACCAGAGCACCTGGAGTCAAATCAGCAAGAACACGAAAACAGGGATAAACGAAAAATCGTTCTTCTTGGTCCAGATAAAACTGTTCCCCCATAAACCTTCACCACCACTCTTAAGCCCCTGCCATCGTCGTGCAACCAAAGAGGAAAGCAAAATGATTAGCTGTAGATGGTTTAATCACCAGGCCTGCAGAGCGCCGTAGAATATCATTTTGGTAACCGTTCGTTTTTAATTAACTGATGGTTTTAACGAATAACCTGAAGAAATTAACATTACCTTTGAGTTTCTTAATTTGATAAATTAAATCTCAATAAAAAACTGGCTGTGAAATACCTTGTTGCAAAAGTGATTTTAAACTGCAAATGTATTTGTTAATTAAATCTTGGCATCGGCGATAAAACTTTCAAAAGGTTTTTCCTTTATTTGTGATACCGATAACCTTGTTTTAAAAGTTTTTCTTTTATGCAAATACAAATGTATTAATTTTATTGAAATCTTTAGCATCATTGCAAGCTCTAGAAAAGCGAACAATCTGTGAGATATAAACCCCGTTAGATGTAACACGAGGAACATCGCCACTTTCAAGAATGGGGTTTTCAATATCATTGCCAATATAGATTTTGATATTGTTCAATAATCCCTAGGAATAGAATATGATACTTGTTTTTCTGAGTACCAACATGAAACTTGTTTGTCTGATAAAGTTACAAAAGATACTTGTTTTTCTAATTAAATAACAACATGATACTTGTTTTTCTAATTAAGTAGCAACATGATACATGTTATTCTAATTAAGTAACAACATGATACTTCTTATTCTAATTAAGTACCAACATGATACTTGTTTTTCTAATTAAGTACCAACATGATACTTGTTATTCTAATTAAGTACCAACATGATACTTGTTATTCTAATTAAGTAACAACATGATACTTGATTTTCTAATTAAGTAACAACATGATACTTGTTATTCTAATTAAGTACCAACATGATACTTGTTATTCAAATCAAGTTACAACATGATACTTGTTTTTCTAATTCAGTAACAACATGATACTTGTTTTTTCTAATTAAGAAACAACATGATACTTGTTTTTTTAATTAAGTAACAACATGATTCTTGTTTTACTAATTTAGCCACAACATGATACTTGTTTTTCAGATTCCGAAGAATGCTGAAACAGTCGTCGCTCTGGTTTTATTTCGTTTGCTGTGCGGTTGTACTAACAACGGGACAAGATGGTATGTCGAGATGATGTCGTTTAATAACCACAAAGCAGAGACGAGTGTTGTATCCCATTCCTATCTGCTCATATGTCAAATATTTACCCTTGTTTCCATTTAAACATCCATTAAAGTTTTTGTTTTATTTTTGCACAAGTGTAGGAAGTAAATTTTATAGTCCTGCAAATTGGATGCTTTTCAATTTTAATTTCATAGTCCTGCAAATAAGCTGCTGTAAATTTCATAGTCCTGCAAATAGGCTGCTCTGAATTTTCTTAGTCCTGCCAATTGGCTGCTTTTAATTGCATAGTCTTGCAGATTGGCTGCTTTTAATTTCAAAGTCCTGCAAATTGGCTGCCCGAAATTTCTTAGTCCTGCAAATAGGCTGCTCTAAATTTCTTAGTCCTGCAAATTGGACTCTCTAAAATTCATAGTTCTGCAAATTGGCCTCTCTAATTTTCTTAGTGCTGTAAATTGGCTGCTCGAAAGTTCTTAGTCCTACAAACTGGCTGCTCTAAATTTCATAGTTCTGCAAATTGGCTGCTCTAAAGTTGAAAGTGGCTGCTCTAAATTTTATAGTCATGCAAATTTATTATTAAGTTCGCAAGAGGCTCGCTCAAGAACACTATTCTTGATCTCGTTTATTACGTTTTTGCATCACATAACAAGTGTCAGATCATTTATCACTGATCATACAACCTTTTGCATCACAAGATAACAAGTGTCAGATCATTTATCACTGATCATACAACCTTTTGCATCACAAGATAACAAGTGTCAGATCCTTTATCACTGATCATACAACCGATCTAATGCATTATTTCCAAGAAGACATCGACCAAACCACCACCACAAACTAAACAGCATTCTTCTCATCTAGTATAAAGGGTAAGACGTGAGGCCTTTTTACAAACGCTTAATTAAAATAATGTAACCATAAGGATGATAAAATAAATGGTGGACTTAAACCCGTTATAAGAGCAAAATATTTATATTACCTGAAATACCACTATTTATTGTTTTGCTGTTGCGTTCTTTATAAACATTTCGACCTATCACTTTATCAATTTATTATCATAAATATTGCCATGGATGAGTTAATAAAATTGAAACACTTAAAATGAATGTTCTTCAATGGAGTCTTATTTGAATTTGACATATTTATAAACACATTCTTTCTTTTCCTCACTTCCTTTTCGCTGTGTGGGGAGGCTGTGTTTTGTGAGTGTGGCGATTCCTGATATGCATATTTCACATTTTTTTCGTAATGTACTACTGACGTTTTCAATATAAAGGTAAATATAAATTGATTTTACTTTTGTAGTGGATGGCAACTGGAATGACTGGATGGACTGGACTACTTGCAGCGTGTCTTGCGGGGCCGGCTACCATGTCAGGTCTCGAATTTGTGATAACCCAGAACCTTCGGGTAATGGCACGAACTGCACTGGAATGGATTATGAAACCAAACATTGCTACTTATCACACTGCCCGGGTAAGTTTAGCCTTTATTTGCATTAGTATGTTTAAGCGAATATCGCAATCACAGGCGCCAACAATCAGATAATAGCGGATTCAAAGGCGCCAACAATCAGATAATGTCGGATTCACAGGCGCCAGCAATCAGACAATATCGAAATCACAGGTACCAACAATCAGATAATATTTATTCAAAGGCGCCAACAACTAGATCATATCGAATTTAAAGGCGCCAACAATAAGATAATATCGGATTCACAGACGCCAGCAATCAGATAATATCGAAATCACGGGGGCCAACAATCAGATAATATCGGATTCACAGGCGTCTGCAATCGGATAATATGGGATTCACAGGCGCCAACAGCCGAATAATATAGGAACCATAGGCTCCAGCAATCAGTTATTTTAGAAATTACAGGTCAATTATTGGTAACCAGTTACAAGTTCTACAACGTGAACTTCTATGTGTGAAAAATTCTGGCGAACACATCGAAACACATGATAACATGATAACTCCGACAGCAAAAAATGTTGTTTTTCGTTACTCCAAACGCTTCTGTTGTTCACGTTTAGGATGCATATTTGATCAGTAAATGTGGAGTGGATGCTTGATATAAATGGGTCATTTGCAATATCGGAGATTTTTTTATGCGAAGGTTTGAGATGTTAGTATCGGCGTTTCCACATCTCGTTAACATTTCGTTTTTTTCTGTCCTACGTACATGTGAATGGATGTTCATATAGGTCGAATCGTGTTCTAGTTTGTTGAAAACGTATTGAAATAAATTTGCAGAGACTACAATTATATTAATTTTGTAACACTGTGGTAGTGACCAGGGCCCAAGATCATAAAACTAAAATTGTAGACCAGTCTCAAATCTCAATTCAGACACAATGAAGCCGTTCTTATTATTAAGGTTTTCTATGTTGTGGGTATCGGGCAGAACCTGCATTAGCCATGAACTTAATTTCCATGGGGAACTTTCGGCAGAGATAATTTCTCTAATGTTTGCAACAATCTTTCAGTTGGTTCAGCTGGCGCTGATTCATAATTATTTCTATTTTTGTATCATTCTCGGTGTTAAGTGTCTTCTATTCGTACAAAAACCGATGCATATACATGTATCAGTGTAACTATTGAGTTGCACTCATCCCGGAGCTAGGCGTCGTAAACAGTAGTATGCACTTTCATTACTGCTCATGAGCAATCTTAAAATGAGCCTGCAATATATTTTGATATATTTCTTGTTTGGTAGCTTTCAAATTTCCGTTTCATACTTTTAAAACATTTCCTCCTTCATTATCTATTTATTTCAAATGCATTTGCTTATACTGAAAACTATAAAATATCATACATGCTTTTTAATTAAACTTTTTAACGATATAAAGACGGAAGATTGAATTGCAACATCCTTTCAGAATTCTTTCGTTAGCAATTTTGCAAATATAATGTAAATTTTCAAATGAAATTTTGCCTCTCTGTTCAGGTAACAATGTTTCACGGGTTCAGTAATACGCGTCTTACAGAAATAATACGGTATATAACCGAAAGAGCTGGCATTTATAGTACATAAGTGTCAAATTGACAAAACTGTTCAATCATTTATTACAGTGGACGGTGAATGGGGCGCTTGGGAGGCGTGGAGACAATGCACTGCTAGCTGTGACTTTGGCGTAACATACCGGACACGCAAATGCGATAACCCTCCTCCACAATACAACGGCACAAATTGCGTAGGCAGCGTCCAAGGATTCGACAAATGCTTTGTTAAACACTGTCCAAGTAAAAGACTATTTTATTAATTACTTTCATTTTATTCAAAGCTAATACTGATCAAGTGACATCTGAAACTAAACAGGAATGGTTATATCCTGAAGATACAGTCTTGCCTCACGTCCGAAAAGTAGAAACGATAAGAAAGCACGGGTAATACAATGATCATTTTTTTTAAAAGACACCATAAACAATTAACGAAAATGAGAAACGGAACGGTGAGCTCAGTCGGTAGCATAATCTGAATGTCATGACTAGGCGCTGTCGTTTCACGTAACGGGTTCGATGGCCAGCATGAGCAATATCGTGTGAGATACACAGCTACAATATTGCCAAACTATGACAACAAATTATTCTGCATTGTATTGTTGGCAGGTGATGTTCGAAGTTTTCACTTTACAAATGTATCTTCGATACATCTTAATAGTTTCTTATAGATTAGAATTATACTATAAACGTGTACTATTTCTGATTTTGTTCTTTGCGGCCAATCGGAGAAAGTGCAAATTGAAGTTCAATTAATTCTGTTATATTCAAAACTTGCAAAGGCCAACGACATAACTGATTTTTAAATTAAGTATTATTATTCAGTTTACTGGACGACCTTGCTAGATTTAATGAAGAATGACAATCAGAAATTCGACTGTGTTAGATATATTGATATTTTAAGTTTTCTGAACACTACTTGTTACTCACATCAAAATTAATATGCTTTTTGTAAAACATGGTGCAGAAGTTCATAAAAATAAATAAATGATTAAATGTTTATAATTTAAACTGTATTACTTCGAACCTGGCTCGTATAGATTTCCAAATTGTTCATTCATTACTGATTATCTTTGTGATAGTCTGTTTCTGTCTGTTTCTCCCTCAGTTCCATTTTCATCTATCTCTACTGGTTTCCTCCATTTTTAACTTGTTAATGTTAATTCAAGCACGTTTAACTGTCTTTTATAAATACAAAACTGTTTGGATACCGCATGCGCATTCTCTACTTTTCGAGCGGTTCGTACATTTCAAACGTATTGATGGTTCGCTTTACATTTATCCAATAGCCACACCGCGCCATAATAGATACACCATAACAGAATATCTTGCCACTGACCGTTCCAAGGCGGTAATTCCTCGGGTTTTAACTTTCGTAAATTGTTTGTGGCGTCCATATTGTAACCGATTATTTGAATACCATGCTATATTCTCCTCTCTACATTTTGGCTGTGTGGCGAGGCCGTGTCTGCTGGGTGTGGCCATTCCTGATATGCATATTTCACTTTTTGAAGTCGTATATATCTAAATACCGGATTGACTCTTAAATCATGTTTCATAGTATTAAATTAGAATGTAAACTATTATGAAAGAAATAATATTATTTGAAACAGACTATAGAAACACCTTCATAGTTTTAATTCAGTTCCAGAATAGCAATTAAGAATAAACATCTGTAATAAAGGCTTATATACGAAATCACAATTTTGTTTTTAGTCTTTTGACTGATTTATAAGCATCATTGTCATCTGACAATATAATTATAGATGATAGATAACATTACAGAATGTAACATTTGCTGTCTATACAGGGAACGGTGGTTGGACAAACTGGTCGGATTATGGAGCGTGCAGCAGAACATGTGGTCATGAGGTCTACAAACAAAGGTCCTTTCTTTCGATCATTCGACAACATTTCATATTTCCAAGGCGGCATTCATTTGAAATAATGTCTTACCTGACGACATAATAAGCATAAATACAAGTCACTGCAAAGTTAATAAAACGTGTTTATTTAAAACTAACCGTCAATAAGAGTAAGACGCCACATGTTAAGTACAATGTGACACACTTTAGATACAAAACCGTATATGACAATTACATGTATGCATTTGAAACTTAAGAATGGAACACAGTAAAAAGATCAACATTAACTAAACATTAAAAACTTTTAAGGGGCAAATCGGACTGAATTTTAATGGCATTATCAAAAATCAATTGATCATCTTAAATGAATTTCACAACCAACATAATAGATGAAACGGGAAATTTGAAAGCCATCTTACACGACAAAATTAATATGAAAAAATTGCAGCTCGGTCTGACATTGCCTCAAACCTCGATTCCTGTCTTTTTATTAACATACCATGCAATATCATTTACGAAATATTACCTTTGGAGAAAGAATGTTTCATATTGAAAACTAAAACGATACCTTTTATAACACATATACATTTATTAAATAAAACAAATATTGAACAAATTGTTAATAGATTTTTAATCACTACAGGACTAGAAACTGCACCAATCCTGAGCCTGCATATGGCGGAAACAACTGCACCGGAGACGAAGATGACTTTATGCTGTGCGACTATGTGGACTGCAAAGGTAAGGAGCAAACAAAATCAGTTGTCAAAGGGAAAGGTTATGTACAAGTTATCTAGCATTTGTGTCAGTACTAAAGGTAAAAAACTAGACAAAAGTCATCCAAATAGATTTTTCTCTGAAATTTAGTCATTATTAGGTTTTCTAACATCTTCGTCACGTGATGAAAGTACAAACAGTAGGCAGATAGATTTGTAAATATTGTAAATAGATAAGATATAACACTTTTTTCGGATCGTGTATACACAATACTGGAAACGTTTCATCATTAAACATTAATTAAACTGCATAAATATAAAACAATGAGATGATTTCCTATGATAAATTATGTCTGGTAGCCGCAACCACAAGGAGAATCATAAATCGTCACTTATCAAACTCTTGATTTTCAAAATGCAATATTAAAATACGAGATATATAGCTGTCAATTTGAAGAATTTACATTTAAATGAATTCTTTTAGTGTTAATCTGAAACTGAAGGTTCCATGTTCACCGCCATATGCTTACCATTGATTGGAATGTATCACCATTTTACTGTTTACTGGTGTAACTATATGAGAAGCGCTCAACCCGGGACTTGGCGGCGTGCGAAATAATATGCATTCATATTACTGGCCATGAAATGACTAAATTTAAACGAGCCTGAAATATTTTCGTGTTTGTCGTGTTAGGTGGCTTTCAAAGTTCTCTTTTTTATCTATTTTTTTTTTCCAAAAGAAATTCAGATTAAATATTATTTGATTTTTATTTTCCAATGTGGCCTATCTTTGTTCTAGACAAAAATTATCTGTTCATTGATACAAAATATCTCGTCATGAAACAAAATACTAACAGGTACATACTGTTGTATGGTGTTATAATCTGTTGGATAAGATTGCAAGGTTGAAAAGTTTTAATACAGATTTTCTTTTCTCATATGGCGGTGAACTTTGAACCTTCTATGCGGTATTTTCAGATATGTCCCATTCCATATTTGATATTCAGCAGCTAATGGTCCCCAGATAAAAAAAATGGTTTGTACTAAACAAGATAACAATAGGCGGAACAAAACAATATAGAATTTTGAGAGGGGATCAGAGAAAATAAATAGGCAGTAATGGAAATGCAAATTGCTGCCCACGCCGCCTTGATCCGGGTTGAGCGAAACTCAATTTATACAGCAACAAATCAAACAAGAAATATCTTTAAAAAAGATAAACGGCGTAGATTGTATATGAAATGATGCAGTTTATAGCTGGCATTATTCATTTCATCTTGATTTACGTGTATATTAAATCATTTCATTGTGAATCCTACACAATGACTTTTTATTAAAATTACTTGAATTTGAATGTAAAACTACATCCCACACAAATTAAGGAACGGATAAATAGATTTTAATTTTGTTAATAAATGTGAATCTTATAATTATGAAAAACGGATTTTAAAAGTCTTTGTTTTATTAATACCTTAAACATAATAAACAAGGTAGTAGAGGATGTATTAATTACCAAGATAATAAATAAATTCAGTAAAGATCTTAAGACTTGTGAGCAATAAACAATAATAAAGAGTTATATGTGTTTTCTTTATAAACTTGAAGAGAATTTCCTAGGAATATGAAACAATTCTAGAATATACTTCAACTTTCTACTCTATGAAAGCTGTATGGTTTAATTGCAATCTGATATAAATCATCTACTGAAAACCGTTGCGCTAACATGTTCTTAGATCTGACTTGAGTGCAATAGCGGACTCGAAGTTTTTTCGCGTAACATATTACACGTAGTTGCCAGATTAAAGACATATTGTAAAATCTTCATTTGCGATAAAGAATGAGTTTTATATAAGAAACGTATTGTAAAAGGCCTTGGTTGTGTTTATTCTTAAAACATAATGTATCAGATGATATATCAATGGCTGAAAGAATAAAATATATTTAGTGAAGACTTCAAGACTTAAATAGCGAACTCATTATTGATATCGCGTAGCATATTATATACAGCTGCCCGATTTAAGAGACGGGTAAACATTTTAATTACTGAAAGAGCTGGGATAAATTTCCATTAACTAAAAACTCACAAATATAACAATAATTCAAGCTCGCAGATTTTATTACTTAAATTTTAAGCTTTACAGTGAAAGTGTAACATCATTTTCTTTAAGCCATTTCCACTTACTTTCACTTTCATTTTGTATAGGTTGATATAAAAGAGTGACTGTATTGTTTTTTGACAAATAATCCTAGCTAATGACGAGTACTGTAGTGCGCCTCATTTCAACATCTCTCAACTCAAGAAAATAGCAAAGATCTAAACGTCACAGCAATAATCGTTGCAAACAGTGTAAACTGATTGTTTAAAAATCCCACTAGATACCTCTTCACCCTGCTAGATGCCTCTCTGGTATAAATAGCTACCAATCGAAATAGTTTATTTAATTTTCCCGCTGCATAATAATATAATACGAGTATTATTTACAACACTTCATTGGTTAATAAATTAGGTCAAAAGTGAGCTTAGGCAGCTACTCCGAAAAAAGAAACTAGAAATAACGATTATAACAGATCTTAGATTTCTGAAACCACTAAAAAACAAAAGTCGAATAATAGATATATTAAGTGATGCGAAATTAAGCAGCATATTTAGTAACCTGTACGATTCGTTAAGGCAATGCAAATATCTTAATGTGCAGACGATATAACATTTAAAGTGAGGATGTACGTTTTAGTAAGTAGGATACTTATTTCACATGCAAATGAATGTATAATTATATTATACAACATTTTACAACATTCAAACGTGTTTGGTAATTAAATTTTTGAATTTGGTCTATATCTTATATTTTTATTAAACAGACGGGACATGGGAGTCATGGGGAGAATGGGGACGATGCAGCGTAACATGTGGCAGTGGTGTACATTTCCGGTTTAGAAACTGTTCAATTTCTGAAGCTAATAACGGAACATGTAAGGGACTCGAGTACGAGTTGAGCTCGTGCTTCAACTATTGTCCAGGTAAGTCGGATTCAAATCAATCCAGGGTTGAAGGTTATACAGCTGAGCATGGAAAACAGTCTCCAATCTCAAGCATCTGATTGGCTGAAATGGCGACCAGTCGCCATTTCAGCTAATCAGATCCTTGAGATTTGAGACTGGTTTCCATGCTCAGTTTTATAACCTTGGACACAGATTTAGGAAAAAATAAACTGTTAGATAAAATGAACATATAGGGGATACATATTATTATTAAGTGTTCATTGTTTACTGAAATTATTAAACGAGTCATCTTGATCGATATATAACAATGCTTTCCTGAGTGAATCGAAGCGGAAACGTGTGTAATCCTGTCTTTGATTCCTGCCATCGCATCAAGGTCAAAACTATGCTATGCGCGGTCGCTCGCATAATATGACATATGCGCTACATGTTAATTTAGCATACATGGAAAGATGATATGTTTTCTCATATAAGAGAGCCTACATTATATGTTGACTATAATGTCAACGTTAGTAATCTTAGCATTGACGAAGTAAACATACATGCATATTTTTATGTTTTTCATTAATCAACTACAAGTATAAATCAGTATTTAAATTCTCTTGTTTAACTTATTTTTAGAAGTATGAGACAAAACAAATTGTAAACCGTCTTAGTATGTTTTATGCAGATTTTATTTTCAGTTATAATCAGATTCTCATGTGTACTTACCAGTTGATAGTATGAGACCAAAATATAAACCATTAATGGGGCGCGTCACGGGAAACTGTTCCTTCGGAAAGTTGACGTCAATCTTTGAAATGACGTCATAAATTTGAGCAGACGACATTAATTATTATGCATTTCGCGTTAAAATATATCATTTTATTGTCAAAATGTGTAATAAAATCACTTTTTAGTTATGAAAAAATAAAAGATAGTTGTGAGTTCATTCTTAATATACCGGTAGTAACAACTAAAATGTCACAGAATATGTCCGAAGGTACCTTTTCCCGTGGCGCGCCCCATTTAATAAGTATGTTTAACTAGTTGATGGTCTATGGGCCGCCTGGCAGTTGTGGAGTGAGTGCTCTGCTACGTGTGAAAAGGGGCAAAGATTTCGTGAACGCAATTGCTCAAACCCAGAGCCAGCACATGGAGGACAAAACTGCACTGGTAACAAGCTGCTCGAATCACAAGTACAGAACTGTACCAATCCAACACCGTGTCCAAGTTAGTATTCGTTCGGTAGCCCTCCCTTATTATAGATCAATCTGTTTTATAAGTTCATTGAAAGGCTGATAATAAGCTATGAATGATTTGTTTCATGCATAACAGTGTATTGTGCAGACCGATTAATCTGTTTTAATCAATGATGTGTTTTAATCACCGACAGAATGCCTGCGTCCAAGTCCTTTCGATTTTAATTCTCCTCGAAAAGTTGAAATGTTTATTTTGCCGTTAACTGAATAAGTTAAACAGGGTCTATTAACTTAAAAGTATTTATTTGTTACAAAGCTGTTTGGACATTCAACTGCAATACATAGACTAGCTTTTTGTTCATGTATCTAGCATGAGAAAAAAAAAGATCAAACAAATTGAAAACCTACGACCCAACTGTTAAAGTCACAATGCCAGGTTTGTAGATATTCAAAAGGTTATTAGCAAAATAAAATTCCAAAGGCAGGTCTTATTTATAAATGTATCTGATATTAAAGTAATCTTCAAACATTTAAGAAAAAGAAAACGAAATGGGCGACAGAACTTAGTCCAGGTTACTGCAATTTTTTTCTGTTGCCACGTTCGAAATTGTGTGATATTTTTATTGTCAGGTATTTTAATTCTTTAAAACGCTTTCTGCTAACGTTTAACGGACATTTTTGCAGTTGACGGTGCTTGGACAAGCTGGGTTGAATGGTCTGAGTGCGATGCTTCATGTGGAGGTGGATACCGGCTCAGAATCCGGCGCTGTGCCAACCCGCCCCCGTACTATGGTGGTAAACCTTGTAATGGAACAGACATCGAAACTGAATCCTGTAATCCAAATTTCTGTCCAGGTATGTAACTTATGGGTTTTTATTTTTGCCATTGTGATATGCAGGATTTATATTCTTAGATCCACTGTCAAAATTCTATTCTATACAGTTGCGCCCCATTATTTTCTCGTTTAGGACAAACCCATTCTTCTATCTGGGGACCATGACCGAACATGGAATGGTATTCATCTGAAAATAATTAATGGTTCCTCGTTCACCGGCATATGCACACCATCATTTGGGATGATCAAAATTGAACACTTTTTTCGTCTAAATATTGAGTTGCGCTCAACCCGGAGCTAGGCGGCATGAGCTGGCTCAATCGAAACTGAACCTGCAATATTTTCATATTTGTCTAGTTCGTTGGCTTTCAAAGTTCCAATTTTAATCTATTTAAACCTTATTTTAAATCGCTGTCTAACCTATCAACAATAAGTTACCTTCGGATGAAAACAAGTTTTCTATATTTACTTTCGAAAACAATACGAAATATCTGGTTAATATCGAAATGCAATGATGTACGCCATTTTAGTAGCCTAAGGTTAATCAGTGTGCTTTCCAAAAAGGAGAGTCGTGAAAAAAATTTAGTTTTTTAACTGATTGTAAACGACAGACCTATTTTATATCGTAACCTCTCAAGTGCAGCGGGTTTGAATCATACCAGGTTAAGATGTTTATGTAAAAATCAACCGATTCCAGTGGTAAACGTGCTGAAGCAAACGTTTTAATGGAGCTTGAAAGAATTGTTATTGTTTCAGTAAATGGAGGCTGGTCAAACTGGTTTACATGGAGCAAGTGCTCGATCACCTGCGGCAATGGCACACGATCGCGTATCCGTACATGTACAAATCCCAAGCCAGCTCACGGTGGCAGTTTCTGTAACGGTGATTTTGAGGAAATGGGCAACTGTACAATATCGCCGGATCTAACAAACTGCACAAGTAAGTCAGTAAATCAAATAACAGGGTGGAGTCAAAAGCATTCCGTTTATTTTATGTTAGGCAAAGACAATAAAAGAAAGCAATTTACATTAAATTATTCATGAAAATCGGGACCTCTTCACCTGGAAAGTCTTAGTTTCACAGTGGGGTAACTATTGCAACGCGTGTGAAGATTTTGTTTGAATGTATTGATCGATTAGTATTACATTTTAGTCAAAATTATTGCTTTATATGTGTATATTAAATAATACAATATCACTAACATGTTATTATCGGACACAATACAATATCAAGAGTATTGTCAAATGAATATTTTAGTCAGTGAATTTGCTTGTTGCATGTATAAATTACACTTATTCATTTAACAAATGATAAAGGTGATAATTGACAGAACGTATTATGCATCTGAGATTATTATTTTAAAATTCCACAAAGATTTGGATGAAACTTTTTCGGTATCCAAAATGAACATAAACGGTTAAGTACATATTCAACAATGTGTGTGTAATTATCTTGAGTGAAAAATAACTTAAAATCTAGTAAAAGTGACGCAATATACTAAGGAAAGCATTTTCTTTTACGTTTTACAGTGAATTATAGAGTTTTCTCAGTGAAATAAAAGATGAAATGGTATTTCCATGTTTTGAAACTGAAGAATACCATTTTTTGTTCTCACTGTTTTTGCCAAACAACTTCTTTAACTTATGACCTCTCTTTTGTACGCCATTGATGGCATGATGTTTCTTTTGAAAATGATGTTAACTGGAATACAAATTTAAATTTCAATAATAGCAATAGATAAGCAAAAGGCAAATTTAGGAAACGCCACAAAACTGTTGTCCAAACCTACATTGAAAATCTTGAACGCGAAATAGATATGGCGGCAGAAATTGACAATATTACTTTTTGGAAACTTATTAATACACGCAGGAAAAAACGCAATCAATCTAATACATTCGAAATTAACTTTAACGGAAACGTTTGCAATAACGCTACTGATATAAACAATGGTTGGAAGAATTACTTTGAAGACTTGTATTATCCGACAATAAATCATGATTTTAAAGACGAATATCTAAATCAGTGTCAAACTGAGCTCTCAAACATAAAATCCGAACTTGAAAACCTAACACCACATGAAATCAACATCGACGCCGATGTTGTTCAAAAAGCGCTTAAAACTTGTAGCAAAAATAAAGCATGTGGTCATGATAAAGTATATTATGAAAACATAATATATGGTGGTAACACTCTTGTGTCAGTCCTAACGAAATTCTTTAACGCGATGACCAAGTTTTCACACATACCTACAGATCTAAAACGTGGAATTATTACTACTTTATTCAAAGGAGGCGATAAAAACAAATGCGATCCGAATAACTATAGGGCAATTTCTCTATGTTCTACCATTCTTAAACTGTACGAAAAGGTTTTATTACATTTTATAGATAACGATAACAAACAGATTAAAATTAATCAGCTGCAGGGTGGCTTTCAAAAGCACATGAGCTGTTCAATGACCACATTCATGCTTCGCGAAAGTATCTATTTTGCTCAAGAAAACCAATCCAAACTTTATACATGTTTCCTTGACGTAAAACAATGTTTTGATCGTGTCTCACTTCCAATCTTAATGAGGAAGCTATTCAACACGGGCATTAACTTAAACATTTTTAAAGTAATAATTAACATGTTTGAAAACGTCTATAGTTGTGTTAAAAATCAAGGTCACACATCGGACTGGTTCCCCATACTACAGGGAACCAGACAGGGTCAAGTAATTAGCCCCCGACTATATCTTGTATTTATTAATGACTTAATGAATAAGTTGGAATCCTCGGAATTTGGTTTTAAAATGTACAATGCAAACTACGCTTGTCCAACATCAGCGGACGACATGGTTCTCGTTTCCTTGACAAAAAATGGTCTAGAAAATCTAATTAATATCGCTTATCAAAACTCACTTGCAGAAAGATATTTATATAATGCAGCTAAAAGCAAAGTGGTTGTTTTCAACGACAACAAGTTTCCTATTGCCACAAATTCGCGAGAATGGTACCTGGGAACACATAAGGTTGAAGAGACAGACTCTTATACACACCTTGGCACTCTATGTAACAAACACATGGACCTTAACGAAAATATTAAATTATCATGTTCGAAATTGCGTAAAACTTTTTTCAGTCTGACTGACTGCGGTGTTCACAAAGCAGGCTTGCACCCAGTTACTTCCAGACATCTTTATAAAACTATTGTCTTATCAAAAGCCCTTTACGGCAGCGAGTTATGGTGCAACTTAACAGAAACTCAGATTCTCTCTTTAGAAAAAGTACACAGACAATGTATTAAAATCATGCAATCGATGCATCAGTCAACAAGAACAGATGTAGCTTTAAGCTGTATCGGTCTTTTTCCAGTGGAGTACGAAATTGACAAACGTAAGCTTTTATTTTTTGGGCAGCTTTGCCATTTAGATTGTTTCAAAAAAGTTAAGATACTCTTTGTACACAGACTATTAAAATTTATGGCAATGCCAAGAAAAACCCGCGGTTTTATTCCGGATATTTATCGCATTTTTGGTAAATATAATCTGACAAGTTACCTAACTAATTATGTCCATGACGCATCTTTTCCATCAATATATAATTGGAAACGAATTATCAAGCAATATATGACAGCTAAAGCCAATTTTGATTATAAAAACCGCTTACTATTTGATGAAAGCCTAAAAGACTTCTATAGCATCCATAATACAATTATACCGTGTAACATCTGGCATTTTTCTGAACTTTATCGCGACCACTTGCCTTTTTGCAGAACAGCTATCCTGATATTAGCTAAGTTCTTTTCTAGGAAATATAACATTGTATGTGTAAAATGTAAAATAGTAACAGACTCAATTGCCGAGCATCTTCTGTTATTTTGCATAAACAATGATTATTTTAGACATTTGTTATGGATTAATCTACACAAGTATCTTGGTAATGAAAACTTTGAAATTTTATGCAAAATGAGTCCTCAAAATCAAATTCTAGAATTATTTTCTGGACTCGTTACATTCAACCTCGAAAATCAATCAAGGGTACATTGTTTTAAAATGATAATAAGATTTATCCATTATATGTGCAAGATTTTAAATTCTCATACAGAAATGTTAAAAGATTGTAAGTAGACAACGTAAACTTAATTACGGGGTAATTACCATATGAATCTGTTGCTGAAATATCATTGTGCACTTATATGTAACAGTATACCTGTATACCATGTTATTTAATGTTCCATAATTACTTGTACATTTATCACATTTGTTTTTCTTTGTTTGTTTATATGCAAAAATGCCCACCGTAGGATCGCCTAACTTTGCTTAGGCTGTCTAACTCGGACATGTGTTGGCAAATCGATCTGCCCGACGGATTCGCTCCCGACATCAGATATCTTGCTTTTCGTTTCGCCAAGATAAGGTAAATGTCGTGGGGTCAATCCGTCCGGATGATACTTTTATTTGTTGGATAATTAGTTGCTTTAATATTTTCTCACTGTTTTTTTTGTTGTGTGCTTGTTTGTAAAATGACTTATCTGTATGTTTTTTCTTCTTGTTGTTTGCTTGTTTGTAAAATGTCTTCTCTGTATATATTGTGTACATATGCTCTGCCTCTGGGGGAAATAAAGAATATCTATCTAGTTATTATTAAAGGTTAAGCGGCTATTATTTTGGTGCCCTCCAAAGGGGAACAACAAACTCTGAGTTTCCGGTTATTCACCAATTATTTGTCAAGTAACATAAAATATCAATTTCTAGAGTTGGTGAAATAAATTCGATATTTCACTAAAAAAATCTTCTACAAGGCTATCTACATTACGAAAACTTGAAACGGTGTGAATAACTACAGGGCGCCGTCTTCATCTGATACTTTTGAATTATGTTAATTTCAACGAATAGTTTTAAGTTATAAACGTTGAAAACATTTTTATTAAAAGTTGATGGAGGATGGGGATCATGGGGAGGCTGGAGCACGTGCGGTGTTACTTGTGGGAATGGAAATAGTGTGCGAAATCGTCTGTGTAATAATCCTACCCCTCATGGTGAGGGAAAACAATGTGAAGGAGAAAAAGAGGAGAAATTACCATGCACGGTTGCTACACATTGCCCAAGTAATATTTTACTTCACTTTTACTGATTTCATTTAAACTAATTAACTAATTAACAAAGATCAGTTTGCAATATTTCATGTAAACAATACTACTTTAGTTATCGTTCAACTTCACGTAAGTCCCATTAGCCGTGAGGGCTAAAGCGTTTTCACCTATATTTCAAATTTGTATCAAATATCATGTACGGTCGTAGGTTCATTTACTTTTAAACTCATTTCGAACTCTCTCATTTTACATTTTCCACAAAACATTAATGTAATACATTCCTCAAAAAGAGATAAAATTGAGTTATGTTTCCCAAAATATTCATGTGGTTATTTGATATGTACACATTGCAATCGAAATGTTTATTATGAAAACGTGGCCGAGTTAAAAGTCGTACCTGACAGCCGCACTGTTTAGACTTACTATGCCAAAGAATTAGAAACTAAATCTGGGGACGAGTATCAAGTCTCAAGCATCTTATTCTTGCGATTCGATTTGAGACTGGTCTCCAATCTAAGTTCATGATGTTCGACCCAGAGGTGTCTAGCCAACAGCAATTTGAGTAAAAAGAGCAATATTGTTTAATTTACTAATGTTACCTATGTTTGCATTTTATTTATTTATTGCCAATTTATCTTTATTGATTCAGTTGGTGTTAATCTAATTAGATCTATGTTGTTTTAATTTCGTCAGTAAATGGTGGATGGTCAACATGGCGTGAATGGTTCCAATGCTCAGTTACTTGTGGAGATGGTACACAGACGAGGCTTCGCACCTGCTCCAATCCGAAACCTGAATATGGCGGGGAATTCTGTGTGGGCGAAAATGACGAAACCAAAAACTGCACGGAAGCATTGTCATGTCAAGGTTTATTGGACTTTTTTGAAACAATCTTGAAGAAAAAAAGTGAAATATGCATATCAGGAATGGCCACATCCAGCAGACACAGCCTCCCCACACAGCCAAAATGTAGAAAGAAGAAGTGAGCATGGTTAAACAATAACCAGTTTCAAAATAGATGCCACAAACAATTAACGAAAGTGAGAACCCGAGGGGTTACCGCCTTGGAACGGTCAGTGGCTACACCATTTGTATGAAAAAGTTTTCTTAATTAGGACATCAACGCCCTCTCATGCTAATAAACCTGTTCTAAACACAATACTATGAGGTCTTCTTCTGTTCTGGTAGAAGCAGTTAGAAGAAAGTTCAACATACCGGCTGAATTCATATTATCATAATATGTTCATTGGCATTGGGCATTAGTATACTAGATCAACAAGAGTTCTGTAATGTGCTTTTTGTATAATTTAAGACATTAACGTGTCTTTGGGTACAAAGTTTTGATTTATTTAGTAGGCAAACCTAGTAGGCATCATTATTTTAGCTAAGTTTTAATATAGTTAAGGTTTGGTCAATATTTGCAATATCTTGCGAACGTGTGGATCAAACTTAATGAAAAACTGATACAGTACACTGTTACAGCATCTTTTGTCGCATAATGGGATTACTTAATGATGTCTCGTGATATCGGCAAACGGGGAGAAAATTACAACTATATTCAAATTTTATTTTGATTATCCCTTACATTTCATTGTCCCCCGAGTATAATTTCCTAATATTTGATTTTAAGATAGGCGAAAAGGTCCCTTTCATTAAGCAAACATTTAGAAAGAAGACAACTATCGAAAACCAAAGGAAAGTTTCTTATCATGGAACAGACAGTAAATGACCAGAAACACCAGAAACACCAGTCAGTAATATTAATATCTAATCTTCGAAGAACCATGAATAATTTAACATGAGTAATGTTTCCATTTCAGTTGGAGGTGACACAGCCATTGTCGGTTGATGTTTGGATTCTATGAAAATCATTCAGATATTTAATTGTCATACAAAAATATCACGATTAAAGTGTTTTGTTTTCTGGACTTTTGTTATTTCCTTCCGTGAAATGAACAGTGTGTACATGTAAAATGTAAAATAGAAAAAACGAGGATCATGCAAGCCTTATTCAGTTTTATACTCGGCATGTTGCAGACCACAAATTGACTTGGAATCTGATCACCAAAGAAATTTCCTGAAAATTCCTTTTTTAAATAAAGGGATAGATTTAACTGACCTTCCAAGTATGTTTAGAGATAAAACTGTTCAATCGGCTGTACCTAATTAAAATGCTGAAACACCCATCGTTTGTTATGAATACAACAAGCCAATTAGAAACAATTTTCAATTACAATAAAATTACTTCGGATTTACAAATTGTTGAAAATACACCGAAATCTTGAGATTGTTCAAATTCAAAATTTTGCTTTCGACCTGCCGGTCGTATCGTTACAGGGAATCTAAATCGAAAATAATAGAATTCCAAAGGTCCGAAATAAAGAACTTCTTCGGACATCGACTTTAATATCTGTCGTGCGGAAATTGCAGAGTCTTTAAACTCTTTTTGCAATAAATGGTGCAAACGAGTACATGCTAAGTCTAATGTACGGAAGCCCTGGAGGGACATTTATTATTTATATGTTATCATTTATTAATTATAAGTTATAATTTATTACTTATAAGTTATTATTTGTTACTTATAAGTTATTATTTATTTGGCATGGCTTCGAGCGCATCATTCGAGAGCATGGTCTTTTGTGAATAAGACGTACAGTTATTTTTCACAGAAATGGAATGAAGCTTCCCTGTTTCATCGAAATTAATTGAGTAAGTATTCCTGATGAAAATTATGTAAAAAAAGAACCTTAATTTTGATAATACATTTAGTACATTTAAAATAATACATATAAAGGTGCTGCTAAATGAGTATAAAATGGTGTGTCTACCTAAAAAATCTGTAGTATTATTTAAAAACAATTCAATAGTTCTTACTCTATTTTACTACATATTTTAAATACCATACACCATATAATCCCTCAAAAGCTATAAGATGAGGAGTAGAAGTCTGCTTTTTCAAATCAAGTACTTATATAATGCATTCTAAATACTAACATAGAAAGCCGACTGAAGTACAGAAGTATATTTAGCAAGCGTTTGAGATCTCCAACAGCATATTTTAGAATATGAAATACCTTATATGTACCATTTGTAGAGTAATTAAATATATATTTCAGCAGAATTTAAGCTATAGCACAGTATATAACCCACCTAATGAAATACTTATCTGATTCATGCCACTTTCCTCTTTTCAGATTTCGACGGCCGTGTTTTTGTCGTCTTGTCTGGCTTTTATGTTGACAATAGACTTGTCTATGGCAACAGGGACCTCATATGTGCGATCAGACAGTCATGATGCATTGAGCAGACTTCAGAAGATCAAAGAGTATTTTTTCGCGGGATTTAAATACTGTGAAATTGTTCTTATATTATACAGATGTCACAATATCAGCATAAGTATTCGGCATTTAAAACGCATTTTAAAAGTAAACAACTATCGCCGTCGAAATTATGAAAGTACATCATTTGAAGACGTTAAGAATATAATTACAAACGAAATTCAGTTAAGTGGACAGGGTATTGGCTACAGAAGCATGTGGCGACGTTTGGAAAATGATTATAAAATAAAGGTGAAAAGAAATGAAGTAATGCGAGTAGTGATATTCTGAGGGTCCCCCCCCACGATATTTCTGCTCAGAGACGATATTTTTGCTCTAAAGGGAGACTCCGAGACACTCGCAGACTTCCAGGACCAGGAATTTGGGTGCCAATCGAAATAATGATATTTTTGACTTCTATGAACTCTCCCGAGTCTAATACAACAGTCTGCGACTATTTCTGAATCTCTCGCAGACTTCCAGGAATTTGGGTGCCAATCGAGATAATGACATTTTTGACTTCTTTAGGCTCTCCTGAGTCTAATGCACTAGTCTGCGACTATTTCCGAGACACTCACAGACTTCCAGGAATTTTGGTGCCAATCGAAATAAAGATATTTTTGACTTCTATGTACTCTCCCGAGTCTTATACAACAGTCTGCGACTATTTCTGAATCTCTCGCAGACTTCCAGGAATTATGATGCCAATCGAAATAATGACATTTTTAACTTCTTTTGACTTCCGAGTCTAAAAACTCTTTTTAATAAGTCTGCGACTGTTTCTGAGAACCTCGTAGACTTCCAGGAATGTTGGTGCCAATCGAGATAATGACATTTTTGACTTCTTTAGACTCTCCTGAGTCTAATGCACTGGTCTGCGACCATTTCCGAGACACTCGCAGACTTCCAGGAATTTTGGTGCCAATAGAAATAATGATATTTTTGACTTCTATGAACTCTCCCGAGTCAAATACACCAGTCTGCGACTATTTCTGAATCTCTCGCAGACTTCCAGGAATTTTGATGCCAATCGAGATAATGACATTTTTAACTTCTTTTGACTCCCGAGTCTAAGGACTCTATTAAATTAGTCTGCGACTGTTTCTGAGAACCTCTTAGACTTCCAGGAATGTTGGTGCCAATCGAGATAATGATATTTTTTACTTCTTTAGACTCTCCTGAGTCTAATGCACTAGTCTGCGACTATTTCCGAGACACTCGCAGACTTCCAGGAATTTGGGTGCCAATCGAAATAATGATATTTTTGACTTCTATGAACTCTCCCGAGTCTAATACACCAGTCTGCGAATATGTCTTAATCTCTCGCAGACTTCCAGGAATTTTGATGCCAATCGAGATAATGACATTTTTAATTCTTTTGACTCCCGAGTCTAAGGACTCTCTTAAATAGGTCTGCGACTGTTTCTGAGAACTTCGCAGACTTCCAGGAATGTTGGTGCCAATCGGGATAATGACATTTTTGACTTCTTTAGACTCTCCTGAGTCTAATGCACTAGTCTGCGACTATTTCCGAGACACTCGCAGACTTCAAGGAATTTTGGTGCCAATCGAAATAATGATATTTTTGACTTCTATGAACTCTCCCGAGTCTAATACACCAGTCTGCCACTATTTCTGAAACTCTTGCAGACTTCCTTTATGAAGCACGAGGAGTGAAATAGAAGGCATGAAGTGTAAAAGGTGGCTTGAGGAGTGAAAGAGGAGGGGTGAGAAGTGAAAGAGGAGGCATGAGGAGTGAAAAAGGAGGTATGAGGAGTGAAAGGGGAGTCATTAGGAGTGAAAAAGTAGGCGTGAGAAGTGTGAGGTAAGTATGGGCATTTAAGAAATGAACGTTGGATAGGTATTTGCGGAAACCTCATGTATGTTGAGGATAACGAATAAACTGATTCAACAAAAGAAGATGGTTTCATTGGTTTTATTTATATCATACTTTTACCAGTTATATCTAACATTCCTTCTATCTTTTTACATGTAAACGGCTAAACATGCACGCTACTAAATTATGATGAACTGTCATAATTTTTATGTAAACTTCCTCCAAAGATTTATTTTATAGCAATTCATGATTTCTCGTGGTTAACGCTATCATTCAGAGTCTTCTTCTTGTTCCATGGCATCCTCTCTTTCAAGCTCTGGAATTTGGTATGTATCTAGGACTTTATCAAAGAGAAACTTCCGCTTGAGTATGCCGTATTTCAAAGCTTCGTCTTTGTCGTACCCATCTGTACCAATCAGCCGACTGACTGTTTTCTTTATAGATTTGTAGACAGGATCGTTTTTCATTGCATCAAACCAGACCAATTTACTGCCAAAACTGTTCATCATTGCTTTCCTGTAGGTGCTTTTCATATTACGGAAAACATTTTCTTTGGCTTCAGATTCACTGATGTCGGCATCATCCTCCATGAGCTCATTTACCTTAGATTCATACTGCAACTGGCACTTTTGAAACGCATCATCTACAATGTAGCTCCAAGGATCGAACTCCAAGGGCTCATCTGAATTGACAGATGTATCGTCATCACTGTCACTGTGATTTGTCTCATTGTCATCTATGGGCCCAAAGATATCCTCTTTCACTGATACGTCTGACATCGCGCCTTCATCCGAGTCCATATCTAAATGCGCCGAATTTTTATGTCGTAACATATTATCCTTTCTTCCAAAATTTTTAAAACAAATATCGCACTGAAACATCTTCTTCAATGTTTGAAATAAGACTGAGGAGGAGTGAAAGAAGCATTCAATTTAATACTTGTCCTATAATTGCGATGTTTTCGAGTTCACCTTTGCTCTCTGTTGGCTTTCTTCCAGTAGATGGCGGATTCAGTCTAGGTGTTTTACTCTTCCTGGTTGTATTACTTAATTTTGAATTCTGGCGTTTGCGTTTTTCACTGGTGGGTTGTATTTCTTTCAGACCTATAACTGACACATCTTTAGGCTTAGCTTGACGTTCGAGCATACTTTTAGCTATAGCGGTTGTCTGCTCTGCCGGTAGAACCATTCTAATGTATATTTCAGACTGAGGTCTCTGACCAGGTTGATACATGTTCCTTTTAATCTTTCTCTTACGCATCCTCGTAATGTCTTTGCTATCCAATAAGTCCATGTTTCTAAAGCACGTCTTGACTCTTCGACATCCAAGCAATCACTGGAAGATATATTATGTCACCTAACTGTTTTAATTAAAGTCACTACGATATTGTATTTGTCACCCTCATAAAACTCGTGACTTACATGTATTCCCATCAGTCATTGATTGTGTTGAACACCCATGCAAACCTCAGGATCTTTTTTGTTTATTAATGATCTTGATATCGCATACAATATTTAACAATTTAATTAATTTATCCGATCAAATTAAATAAGTGTAAGGAGTGAATCGTGCTACCGCGAGCAAATAGGAGAGGATAGGGGAGATGATATACAGCGTTTGCTCGCGGAAAGTTGTGAATAACAGCTACCGTAGATGATGCGTTTCAAAAGTGCACGTTGCAGTATGAATCTAAGGTTAATGAGCTCATGGAGGATGATGCCGACATCAGTGAATCTGAAGCCAAAGAAAATGTTTTCCGTAATATGAAAAGCACCTACAGGAAAGCAATGATGAACAGTTTTGGCAGTAAATTGGTCTGGTTTGATGCAATGAAAAACGATCCTGTCTACAAATCTATAAAGAAAACAGTCAGTCGGCTGATTGGTACAGATGGGTACGACAAAGACGAAGCTTTGAAATACGGCATACTCAAGCGGAAGTTTCTCTTTGATAAAGTCCTAGATACATACCAAATTCCAGAGCTTGAAAGAGAGGATGCCATGGAACAAGAAGAAGACTCTGAATGATAGCGTTAACCACGAGAAATCATGAATTGCTATAAAATAAATCTTTGGAGGAAGTTTACATAAAAATTATGACAGTTCATCATAATTTAGTAGCGTGCATGTTTAGCCGTTTACATGTAAAAAGATAGAAGGAATGTTAGATATAACTGGTAAAAGTATGATATAAATAAAACCAATGAAACCATCTTCTTTTGTTGAATCAGTTTATTCGTTATCCTCAACATACATGAGGTTTCCGCAAATACCTATCCTACGTTCATTTCTTAAATGCCCATACTTACCTCACACTTCTCACGCCTACTTTTTCACTCCTCATGACTCCCCTTTCACTCCTCATACCTCCTTTTTCACTCCTCCTCTTTCACTTCTCACCCCTCCTCTTTCACTCCTCAAGCCACCTCTTTTACACTTCATGCCTTCTATTTCACTCCTCGTGCTTAATAAAGGAAGTCTGCAAGAGTTTCAGAAATAGTGGCAGACTGGTGTATTAGACTCGGGAGAGTTCATAGAAGTCAAAAATATCATTATTTCGATTGGCACCAAAATTCCTTGAAGTCTGCGAGTGTCTCGGAAATAGTCGCAGACTAGTGCATTAGACTCAGGAGAGTCTAAAGAAGTCAAAAATGTCATTATCCCGATTGGCACCAACATTCCTGGAAGTCTGCGAAGTTCTCAGAAACAGTCGCAGACCTATTTAAGAGAGTCCTTAGACTCGGGAGTCAAAAGAATTAAAAATGTCATTATCTCGATTGGCATCAAAATTCCTGGAAGTCTGCGAGAGACTAAGACATATTCGCAGACTGGTGTATTAGACTCGGGAGAGTTCATAGAAGTCAAAAATATCATTATTTCGATTGGCATCCAAATTCCTGGAAGTCTGCGAGTGTCTCGGAAATAGTCGCAGACTAGTGCATTAGACTCAGGAGAGTCTAAAGAAGTCAAAAATGTCATTATCTCGATTGGCACCAACATTCCTGGAAGTCTAAGAGGTTCTCAGAAACAGTCGCAGACTAATTTAATAGAGTCCTTAGACTCGGGAGTCAAAAGAAGTTAAAAATGTCATTATCTCGATTGGCATCAAAATTCCTGGAAGTCTGCGAGAGATTCAGAAATAGTCGCAGACTGGTGTATTTGACTCGGGAGAGTTCATAGAAGTCAAAAATATCATTATTTCTATTGGCACCAAAATTCCTGGAAGTCTGCGAGTGTCTCGGAAATGGTCGCAGACCAGTGCATTAGACTCAGGAGAGCCTAAAGAAGTCAAAAATGTCATTATCTCGATTGGCACCCAAATTCCTGGAAGTCTGCGAGAGATTCAGAAATAGTCGCAGACTGTTGTATTAGACTCGGGAGAGTTCATAGAAGTCAAAAATATCATTATTTCGATTGGCACCCAAATTCCTGGTCCTGGAAGTCTGCGAGTGTCTCGGAGTCTCCCTTTAGAGCAAAAATATCGTCTCTGAGCAGAAATATCGTGGGGGGGACCCTCAGAATACCACTACTAATGCGTATAATGAAAGAAGTAGATCCGGAAGGTGTTTTATCCCGTAAAGCAAACAGACTAAAGAGAAGACGGTATAATGTAAAGGGTCCGAATTTCGTCTGGCATATAGACGGTTCTGCATTCATGGGGCTATAGATGGATATAGTCGTAGAATAATGTGGCTGGAGGTCGGAGCAAGTAACACTGACCAAAAATGTATCGCATTCTATTATCTTTATACTATTAAGAAAATGAAATGTGCTCCGCGAGTTATACGAGGGGATTGTGGAACTGAAAATTCGAATATTGGCTTCTTACAACCGCTTCTTCGCTATAATCACTGGGACTCATTGGCGGGTATGAAAAGTTTCATGTACGGGAAAAGTACTTCGAATCAGAGAATTGAAGCGTGGTGGAGTTACTTAAGGCGACAGGGAGTCCATTGGTGGATTAATAAATTGAAGATTAACGAGATCGTGGCAGGTTTGATTCTCTGAATCCAATTCACGTAGAATGTTTGATATTTTGTCTCATGGATGTTTTGCAAGCAGAACTGGATCGCATAGCAGACCACTGGAATTTTCATAACATACGCGCCCAAAAGATGTACCGGGAGCTTCCTTGTGGTAAACCATTTGTGCTCCATCACGTTCTGGAATTGTATGGGGGACAGGACCTTGGAAACCAGTTGACTTGGATTAGGTGGAGTTGTGCCTGGAATTGTATGCTCGCCCCCCAAAAAAACATGTAGTAATGTGTTCACTGAATTAGCATATTGTTTCAAACCAGACTTTCAGAAACCAAGTAACGCAGAGGATGGTTTCAGACTGTATGAGGAATTAATATCGTGCTATGATCCTGTAGTCAATCACATTAACTAAGAAGTTCTGCCTAGCTATTTACGCAGCTGCTAATGATTTACTGTTATGCCATACATGTACACCTACACAAAATATGGGAAAGGCCGTCTGCTGATGTTGGTATAACTCGTGGCCTGACCCATTTGCGTAAATAGATTATTTCTTCATATAGAACTGCATGTATATTGTATGCTATTTATTGCAATAAAATATGTTTAAACTAAACTAAACACAAAATATCCCAGTTAAGGTTATTATGCAAAATAATTATGTAGATAACGGCATGATGTGCATTTATAGCAGTATAACAGATGTTACTAATAATGTTCTTATCAATTATTATTTTTTTTATATAATATGCTTACACAATCTGTTCACTAAGGTGGTTGTTTTTAAAACATTGACTATTTGTGATCCTATTTTAATCTCCCTATGTCATACATCACTATATCTCAAGGACCAGAATGGAAATAAGAGTTTTTACTACATATTATGTTTCTCCAGGATCTTCCCCCACAAGAACAAAGCAGAAGTTATAAATAATAAGTGATAAATTATAAGTAATACATTATAAGTAATACATATAAAGTAATAAATAATAAGTAATAAATAATAAGTTACAAGTATTTGTTTATAAGTAACAAGTAATAAATAATAAGTAATAAGTAATAAATTACAAGTATAAAAATACACTGGTAATTGAACTCAATTTTCTATTTGGCTTTTCAAAGCACAGCAAGACCGATATAAATCCCTTTTGTTTACACATGTAACTATTTAAAATAAAACTGTACACTCTCGTTAAGATCAAAGGCATTTGGTGTGTACCCTTGTCAGTATATCCAGTTACGCCTCTTGGATAAAAAATCACAGTGTAAATTATTTTTTCTCAGGAAGAAATTATTTTGGCTATAAGATACTGTTCCCCATCGTTCAAGATTGTTCATATTATGCCCCTGGGGTGAAACAGTTGTTTTGAAATGACGAAAAATAATAAAACAAAATACTTTTTCACTATTGAAACCATTTGTACACACAATTGTGAATTTCGTTGCATTATTTTAGGATAGTCACCTCTAAAGCATATATGAGCCTGTGTTTTTTTTGGTCACCTGAGCACAACATGCTCATGGTGAGCTATTGTGATGGGCTGGTGTTCGTGTGTTCTATAGTCCGTTGTCAACTTTTCTTTAATGGACATCTCCTCCTAAACCTCTTAATGAATTTCGACCATACTTCACAGGAATGATGCTTGGGTGATCTTTTTTCAACATTTGGTCCATTGCATAATTTAATAGGACACAGGAGCAATGATAGAAATAATCTTCTTGTCTGTAACAACAGCAAGGCCTGGGCTTTAGTATTTGGTATATAGCATCATCTTGTAGTCATCTACCAAGATTGTTTTAATTATACTATTTGGGGTCAAATTGGCCTCGGTCCAGGGGTCTTAAGTGACATCCATAGTGCCCAATGGTTCATAATTGACCAAATACGATTTCTTTGTGTGTGCTTGACATGTTTGTCCTTCAGATTCATTTTTAACGTCCTGTGGTGTCTGTTACACTTTAGTTCTTGAGTAAAGATGACACTGTGATGGGCACAGCCCATTTGATGTCAGATACTCTGTGTAAGAACAAGGTTCATCATCTAAATTTGTAAACTGTAAGATCTCTTCACCTCTGGGGTCAGTGAGTGTAACTGACATGGAACTTATAAGTTATAAATTCAAAGTAACTTTTGCCATCCTTAAAACATTTTTTTCCCTTGTTCAATGATTTGCTCAACAGTTATTTGTTCTTCAGCTTTACAAATTATAGTTCTATTTCCTCCACCTTTTGCATTTGTTACTACACGGAATGCATTTCGGTTGAAGTGTTGCCATCCAAGGTGAACTTTATATTCAGATCGCCGACCAAGCCCACGCCACTTGATACATGGGGTTCAACACGTCCCTGAAAAAAGAGAAATCCAATGCTTAAATCTGACTATGATTGAGCAAAAACAAAACCTATGCATATGAATAGCAAACCTTTGTGTCAAACATTAATTACAAAATAGTTAAAACTTTATTAATGACCTGGCATACTATGTTGATGTTGTGTTATAATCTAAAGATATTAGTTACCAGGATTATAATTATGTTAGATGATCACAGCATTAAAAAGCAATATAATCCTAAGTATATCTTCCTCAAAGTTATTCAGTGCATACCCCTGTCAGTTACCCCAGCTATGTCCCTGGATGAGAAAAAGCAAGAGGAAGCTGACAGGGCTAGGCAGCTCATCTGATCCTTCAGTACTCCTCTAGTATTGGCTAGATTTTGACCACCAGGGTAGTATGAATTTTAACAAACCACTAGTAAATGCAAAATAACAACTATAAAAACTCTAGACCTTGTGGTCGTAGACCAGAAGTTATTGGAGGTTTTCAAGATATATTTCAGTGTAAAACATGTGACCCCCCAGGAAGGGACAACTCTACGTTAAAATAATAGGAAAGAAAATTACAAACCTTTTCGTCACTCATCTCAGTTCAGGTTGCCGCCAACAAAGGAGAAAACGGGGACAATTAATAAATGATAAGTTATAAATTATAAGTAATAAATAATGAGTTATAAATTATCAGTAATTGGAAATAACATATTAATAATAAGTAATAAATGTCCCTCCAGGGCTTCCGTACTAATGCTCCTTCTAATTGGAAAACATATGCAATATAATTGACACTCGTATATCCTTCTATACAAGAAACACAGCATTATTACCACCACGACCTCGTTTTAACTTTCGTCATTTGAAAAGGGGAATTCAAGACTTTTACAACAGTTTTGTTTTAACACCTGCTGATAAGGCTTCAAATAATGTAAATATAGTGTGACGTTTACACTTTTTTTAATATTCAAACTGAAGAGCACTAATACTTTTACACTGACTTCTTCATCTGAGAGTGATATTGGTACTGCACACACTCTACAAATTACAAAATTTAGAATCAGTGTTGAGCCGAAACAAAACAAAGTACCTACTATGTATTGGTTGCCTAAAATGCACAACACCGTACAAAGCAAGATTTATTGCAAACTCTAGCACAACTACTAAATTATCCGTGTTCTTAATAGGCCTTGGGCTGCCAATAGACCCCCTCCCCCCTAGGGGAATTTTAAAGGGTATGTTTTTCTGAAAGCCTATACTATTCTACGCATTTTGCAATTTGTTTGCACTCTGGCAAGTGGGGCGTTTTACCGAAACGCCTGTTTGAATATGTGACCTTTTGGAAAATTATATGTTAGTCAGACATATTTGGCAAAAATAAAAGTTCTTAAATAAACCTATTTTTTCTACACCAAAAAGGTGTTTTCTTAACTTTTTATGCAATAAAACATCTGCAACCTAAGGTATGTGTCTAAAATAGTCATTTAGATATGTTACTTAACATCAAAACCTAGGATAAAAAGATATACGAAATATTTCTTACTTTCACAAGCAAATAATTTGTGTTTGATTTGTAAAATATATTAACATAAATAACAATACAATAATTATTTTAATGTAAAACAGCCACTTTAAAACACACTTATTGTTAAATGTATGTACACTGATTGTTAAATGTATGTGAATAATTACATATATTTGGAAATGCCAACAACCAAAATATCTGGAAAAAAAGCAACAAGACATCTCAAACATGACAAACAAAGACAGTATCTATAAATAAAGTTATAAATAAATAAACTCTTAAAGACATCCGTGTGATTAAAAGGTAAACTCTGTCAAACATTTTGTAAATCTCCGTAACCTTATATATATGTTATATACAGGGTGATCCATAATATCTGATACCCATTTGAAATTTAATAGCGTATATATCATCAAACACAGGCATACACTTTTCACATAGTAATAATCTAGAGGCTTTAAAGTTTTGTTTGATATATAACATATCATACTTATTTAGGGAATGCAGTCGGTATATCCAAAAAATATTTATAACAAATGTTCAATTTGACGTCAATTTTCGGTGATTATTACGTCAAGTCTTTTCTTCGAATAGTTTAGTTTGGAGGATGTGCACATCTGTGAATTTATATTTCTCATTTCTTGTTAAACTGATGATTTTAGCTCTTGCACTGATGTTTGTTTAGGTTTGTAACCCTTACCTGTTAAATGTTCCCAAAAGAAAAAGTCTAATCGGCCACATAAAATTTTAAAGAAAAGACTTGATGTCATAATCACCAAAATGGACGTCACATTAAACATTTGTTTAAAATATTATTTTGGATATACCGACAGCATTTCTTATTCAAGTATGATGTGTTGTATCTCAAACAAATCTTTAAAGCCTCTACATTATTACTATGTAAAAATTATATGCCGATGTTTGAGCCTTGCAATGATTTGTTGAATATAGATAATAACCATTTTCCATCTCTGGTTATTAAAATTTACTCTGATGAACTACAATTTAATAAAGCAAACACTTCGGATAAGCAAGCACACTTTCTTAATCTTTCTATTGAAAATTGATACGTGACTACTACAATACATGATAAAAGAGACGATTTTTATTTTAATAAAGTACATTTTCCGTTTTTAGACGGCGATGTTCCTCATGCAACATCTTACGGTTTATATTTCACAGCGTGTTTGCTTTTCTAGAGCTTGCAATAATGTTAATGATTTCAATGAACGTAATCTTTGCATAACAGAAAAACTTTTAAAACACAGTTATCGGTATCATAAATTAAGGAAAACATTTTGCAAGTTTTATCGCCGATATCCAGATTTAGTTCGAAAGTACAGATACAGTTTAAAATCACTATTGCAACTTGGTATTCCAGAGCCACTTTTATAGAGATTTAATTTATAAACTTGAGAAAATAAAAGGCAATATAAATTTCCCCCGGTTTTTCGTAAAATCCATCTGTAAATTCAACAAGAGAGGTTATCAACGTGATCTTCTACAGCGCTGTGCAGGCCTTGTGATTAACCCATCTAAGGCGGTAACCCCTCGGGTTCTCATTTTTGTTAATTGTTAGTGGTGTCTCTTTTGAAACTGATCATTTTATTAACCATGCTCTCTCTCCCTCTCTTCTTGACTGTGTGGGGAGGCTGTTTTTTCTGAATGTGGCGATTCCTGATATGCATATTTCACCTATCTACAGTTGATCACTATGCTTACCTCTTTGGTTGCACGAAGGTGGCAGGGGTTTGAGAATGTATGAAGGTTTATGGGGAAATCTTTTCTTTAAAGAACCTTGAAGCTCGATTTGTTTTATCCCTGTCATCGAGTTCTTGATAATTTGACCTTTAGGGACTCTGGTCTCGGTAAGATCATCCAGTACTCGCCAACTTTGCTTTGCAATGCTTCTTCTGTTTTATATGTGTGTTTGCATTTTGCATGCAACTTTGTTAAGCTGATTGGTGGGTTGGAGTTATTTCACCAAGACAACTTGAACTTGTTTTGTGACATGAGAACCTGTTGGGGCAAGTGTGAGGTTGGTGCACCCAGGAACCTGGTCTAAACCCCCTGTGCCAAATTGTTTTGCCACTGACCGTTCCAATGCGGTAACGCCAAGGGTTCTCTTTTTCGTTAATTTTTTTGTGGCGTCTTATTTGAATTTGACATACTTATAACAAACATGCGTTTTTCCTCTTCTTTTTCGCTGCGTGTTGAGACTGTGTTTTGTGAGTGTGGCGATTCCTGATATGTATATCTAACCTTTTCATAACTCTAAAATGTAGCAGAATCACTGTATATAAACCGATTGTATCATCTACCGGATGGATATAGCGCATTGATTGTCACAAAAACATAGTAAACAGTTAAAAAATGAGGAGGTTTTGTATGTATTGTAATGAGAAATCCAATCGAAGAAATACATGTTCAACAGACGATTCTCATAGCAATTGTTTTGAAAGACGTTATTACCTTTTTTATGCAATATACTTTTAAAAAATCGCTTAAATCACTCACACAAAGTACCGTTTGCAATGTGTACTGTTATAAAATCAGCGTAAATGTTTATGTTTGAACAGGTTTTGAGGTATTCTCATGCTAGCGATGATAAAACATATCATTTGTATTCTTACAATAATAATAATAATACCATAGCTGATCAATTAAACATCAAAACATTAGACCAAACATGCATGTAGCTTCGACCCAGACTGTATCATTTATTGAACATGTTAACGCAATCATTTGTATGTTTTTAGTGATCTATGTGTATCAGTTATGGCGATTTTTTAAAGATGATTTTAGTATATTTTTCGGATTTAAAAACAGCGTCTTGATGTAAAAACATGTATTAAAAGTGCTTCGTACGTGAAACGGTATGAAATATAAGGGCCTCGGTGCCTTTATATACTGCGGCGACACGAAACAATTGGATCTACCTGACTTCATTAGTTAACACCCAGGTCGCTCTGAGAATTACAATTTACAACAAGCGATAATTAATGTCGTCCCAAAATGTTTTGGATTTGATAAACATAGTCTGAGTTTTTTAAAAGTAATAGTTTCGAAACTCAAAGTTCACGATTATAAATACATACGCAGGTAGGCGTGACATACAAATTTTGAGGTAAAGCACGTTATTTTAATACTGATATTTTAAGCTGATGATAAACCCTTTACTCAATGTACGACCAATTAGATCATCGTCAGCTGAAACATCCATGTCATTTGATCGGAATATACAATGGTCACTTGTTTTCAGAAATATTATAATAAATGTAATAGCAAACAGTGTACAGCAAAAACAACGTACTACATATCCCACGGAGTAAAGGGTCAAATGGTACTTTAGCAAAGAAATCAATGTCTTGTTTTCCGCCCAAGCATTGACTATCACAAAGGTCTTCCCTTGACAGTCAGGTATGTTCCCATGCTGATTTCAGTTAAACGAATTAACGAAATCGCTTTCTAACATATTCTCATAATACATTTATACTAGCCATTAAAACACTGTTTTGACAACTGATTTGTGTAAACTATGTGTATGCCAAATGATCAGTTACAAGACAGTTTATAGTTTATTTCGAGGTTTGTATGAAAAATTAAACGGTCGCCCAGCTGCGTTGGACCTGACAGTTTAATTTTATACAAGCCTCTAAACTAACAATAACCTATAGTCCCTATTGTTGTATCATTCTGTTTTATTATTCTAAAGATCTTTTCTTCGTGTTTTTTGTACGCCATAATATATTATTTCTCCAAATATACCCGATTTGTTTAGACAATATATGTAGACGAACTCCTCCATCTTACCTAAAAGCATACACTTGATAAAATCAGCAAATGCGCATCGGCATAAGTGATACAGATTATTGGAAAATCATTCAACAAAGATCGCACTACATGATACAACAGAAATAGGTGTGTTTGCTATAAATGATATTATGATAATGTTATAGGTGATACAGTCATTACGAAACACATCCTAAAACATTTTAATAATTTACACTATCTATACATTTAAAGCAATATTGTTATGTAATAATCTTTATACTAATGTCATAGAGTCATATAACTAGTATGTATTCGTGCATCAGAGCGTTTATTTGTAGAGAATAACAGTATTTTGATACAATCATGTGGGTCATTTGCCAGACCTTCTTGTGATTAAATGCAATTTTGCAAGTTTTTATCCCTATATATGCGCAAAACAAATGGTATTACAACCAAAAAGGATTATACAAAATATAACGTACTTGTTTTTGTTGAAGGTACTTAAAATGATCGTAATAATTCCGTTTTCAATGTGTTATTTACGAAATGTTTATATCGCAGCCATGCAATCACCTTACTTTATCCGGAATATAATACAATCGGTGTATATACAGTGAGAATACTGGGTTTTATGAAAAAAAAGAAAAGTGCATATCAGGAATGGCCAAATCCAGAAATCAATGCCCTCCGACAAGAAATGTGCATATCAGGAATGGCAACATCCAGAAATAAATGCCCTCCCACAAGAAATGTGCATATCAGGAATGGCCATATCCAGAAATCAATGCCCTGCCACAAATATGTGCATATCAGGAATGGCCACATAGAGAAAACTATGCCTTCCCACACAAAGAAAACGTCAAGAAGAAATTCGTTCTCTAGATGTAATTCAGTGATCATTTTTATAATAAACATCACAAACAACGAAAATGAGAACCTGAGGGGTTACCGTCTGGGAACGGTTAGAGGCAAACGAACAGTTTGCCACTGGGGTTTTAAACCAGGTTCTAGGGTGTACCATCCTCACACTTGCCCTGAAAGGTTCTCATATGAACAAAACGTACAAGCTGATTTGGTGAAATTAGTCTAACCCACTCTAACCTACCCATCACTTTAGCAAAGACAGGAGTAAAAGAAACAGATCGAGCCTGTACAAGATTTGCATTGAAACCTTCATTAATTTCTAAACAACGCTACCGTCATTAGAAGTTGTGATAATCGATAAACATGAAGAGCGGTGTAGAATCATATTGTATCATTTACAAATTGTATTTACGAATAACGTGGAGAAATTTATATTGCCTTTTATTTTCTTTAATTAAAAGTAAGATATGAAAAGATAACCAATATAATTATCTCATATGGCATTTCCATTACTGTCCACGAACAGGCTCAATCAAACCGAGCCTGCAATATTTTCATATTTGTCGTGTTCGGTGGCCTTTAAACTTCCCTTTTCATTTATTTCAATATCACAGTGTAGCATTGTTTATGCTGTATGGTGGCTGTTAAACGTCTCTTTGACATTCACTCAGCGCTGTTATGTCCTTTGAAAGTTGTTAAGCAGGATACTTATGTACCATGTTAATTGTACTTCTAAAATTACTTCTGTTTTAATACTTTGGCCAGTTTAAATATGGGTGGTTTCAATATCACAGCCAATAAAGATTTGGATATTGTATAATCACCCCTATGATAAACTTCCTGCTTTTTTAAATTATGCTTTTGGCGTTGTCTGTGATACGCAGGATTTATGTTCTTAGATCCCCTATCAAAATTCTATTTTGTTTTGTTTCGCCGATTGTTTTCATGTTAATGGCAAACCCATTCTATTATCTGAGGACCACACGCCACTGAACATGGAATGGTATTAATCAGAAAATACTGCATTGAAGGTTCCATGTTCACCGCCATATGCATACCATCGTTTGGGATGGCTCAAAAATAAATTTATTTTGGTCTATAAAATGTTCAAATAACGTTTTGAAGAAGCTAAAATCAAATAATTTTCAGGCGTTCTGTTTGTCTACATATGATTTTCCAACTTTATATACTTCTCTCCCTCATAATTTAATAACAGACAAGCTAATCAGTCTCATTGAAAAAAAATTTTGCTAGAGAAAATAAAACATTTATCGCTTGTAATGAACATAGAGCAATTTTTACAGATGGTTCTTATGATAATAATACTTCATGGACCTGTCAAGACCTTACCCAGGCGCTAACATTTTTATACTGTTATGAAAGAGATTTTATGTTATCTCTTTCTACCGAACATCAAGATGATATTATTACAGCTTTTAACAACACCTCTAGGTACCTTGGTGATTTATTAAATATAGATAATAACCACTTTCAATCACTGGTAAACAAGATTTATCCTAAAGAACTACAGCTGGATAAAGCGAACACTTCAGAAAAGCAAGCAAACTTTCTTGATCTGAATTTGTCCATTGAAAATGGATACGTCACTACTAAAACATATGATAAAAGAGATGATTTTAATTTTAATATAGTACATTTTCCGTTTTTAGACGGCGATGTTCCTCGTGCAACATCTTACGGGGTTTATATCTAACAGCTTGTTCGCTTTTCAAGAGCTTGCAACGATGTGAATGATTTCAATGAACGTAATCTTTGCATTACAGAAAAACTATTAAAACAATGTTATCGGTATCACAAATTAAGGAAAACGTTTTGCAAGTTATCGCCGATACCCAGATCTAATTCATAAATACAGTTGCTGTTTAAAATCCCTATTGCAACAAGGTATTTCACAGCCATTTTTTATGGAGATTTAATTTATAAACTTAAGAAGATAAAAGGCGATGTTAATTTCTCCCGGTTATTCGTAAAAACCATCTATAAATTTAAAAAGATAGGTTACCAACAGGATGTTTTACAGCGCTCTGCATGCCTAAAACGGAAAATTTACTATACTAAAATTAAAATCATCTCTTTTATCATATATTTTAGTAGTGACGTAATCATTTTCCATGTACAGATTTAGATCGAAAAAGTTTGCTTGCTTTTCTGAAGTGTTCGCTTTATTAAGTTGTAGTTCTTTAGGATAAATCTTATTAACCAGTAATGGGAAATGGTTATAATCTATATTTAATAAATCATCAAGGTACCTAGAGGTGTTGTTAAAAGCTGTAATTATGTCATCTTGATGTTCAGTAGAAAGAGATAACATAAAGTCTCTTTCATAACAGTATAAAAACAGATCAGCAACAAGGGGTGCACAATTAGTACCCATTGGGATGTCTATTACTTGTTTATAAATAGAGGTACCGAATCTAACAAAAATATTATCCAGTAAGAAAGTTAGCGACTCTATTAGGTCTTGACAAGTCCTTAAGTATAATTATCATAAGAACCATCTGTAAAACATGCCCTATGTTCATTACAAGCGATGAAGGTTTTATTTTCTCTAGCAAAAGTATTTTCAATGAGACTGTTTAGCTTGTCTCTTATTAAATAACGAGGGAGCGAAGTGTATAAAGTTGAGAAATCATAAGTAGACAAACAAAACGCCCGAAAATTATTTGATTAAAGCTTTTCAAAACGTCATTTGAATTTGTAATCGACCAAAATGAATTTTTGCCAGAAGTTTCAAAAACCTTATCACAATACCTAATAACATGTTCTTTTATAGCTGTAAGACAAGAAGTTAAGGGCACGGATAATTTAGTAGTAGTGCAAGAACTAGAGTTAGCAATAAATCTTGCTTTGTACGGTGTTTTATGCATTTAGACAACCAATACATAGTAGGTACTTTGTCTTGTTTCGGCTCAATACTAATTCTAAATTTTGTAATTTGTAGAGTGTGTGCAGTAACAATATCACTCTCAGATGAAGAAGTCAGTATATAAGCATTAGTGCTGTTCAGTTCTTCAGTTTGAATATTAATATAGTGTATCCGTCACACTATAATTACATTATTAGAAGCCTTATCAGCAGGTGTTAAAACAAATCTGTTATGAAAGTCTTGAATTCCGTTTTTCAAATGACGAAAGTTAAAACGAGGCCGAGGTGTAGTTCTAGCAATGTTTCTTTCATAAAATGATATACGAGTGTCAATTTTTTTCCAGTTAGAAAAGCGCATAAGCTCAGCATGTTCTCTTTTGCACCATTTATTGCAAAATAAGTTTAAAAACTCAGCAATTTCTGCACGGCATGAATTGAAATCAATTCTGGATAATATTCTATATGTGGGACCTTTAGAAATTAAATTACGAATTCTAGAGTCTTTGATTATATAAAGATCACCGGTAACAATATGACCGGCAGGCTTATAGCAATATTTAGAAGTTAAACACTCTCAAGATTTTGGTCTATTTTCAATGATCTGCAAATCCGAGGTAATTTTATTGTTATTAAAAATTGTATTTCTAGTTGGTTTGTTGTATTTATAACAAACCATAGGCGATTCAGTATTCTTAAAATAAATAGGAACAGCCGATTGAACTGTTTTATCTTTAAATATACTAGGAAGGTCAGTTAAATCTATTCCTTTATTTAAAAAAGAAATTTTAAGGAAATGTCTTTGGTGGTCAGATTCCAAGTCAATGTGTGGCCTGAGAACATGGCGAGTATAACACTGAATAAGACTTGCAACCTCGTAAAATGGATGGGTTCTTATGACGATGTCGTCGGCTTCCTCATTCAGTTTCTGCAGACATGATATAGAAAGAGAAGCCAACCTAGATAGCATAGCATGTCTGCCAGATTGTTTTAAAATAATATGAAGGTCATGAATAGAACAACGAATACGTGATTTTCTTTTTATGTTCCCATTATTTCTGCTTCCGTGCGACCTCGATTTTCTTTTACGTATTTCAAGCAATTCAAAGACGTCATAATCAGGATTTTTAGAAATGTTGATTTCCTGATAAATATTATCATTTAAACCAAGTTGGTAAGAAGTTTAGAGTTTTTTAATCCATTTTTGTTCCGAATCGAGCCTTGCCCTGATTTTAAATGCTCTTGATGCAGCGCTGTCAAATGTCAGTTTTTCTACTGGTTGAACGGAAATATTTTGTAAACGGTGTCCTGAATGCTTAAAATGTTGGTATAAAAATGTTGTAATTTTGCTGTTGTTTCGAAATTTAGAACAATGTTGTCCAAAACGTGTTTTTAAAGGGCGACCTGTTTGTCCCACATAGTGAATTCCACAGTCTCCCAAATACATTCAATCAGTTTTGTTATCATTTATGTCGGGTTTCATTGAACATCTTATATCAGCGATCTCTAAGAGTCAATTCTTACTACCGTCTTTATGGTCTTTTGGTCGCATAGTTTATAAGTCTTGGTCAAAACTTAAGTAGAAGTAGATCAGCCAGTATATGACACGAAAACTGATATTAGCATGGATTTATACCTATCTGTCGTGTATAGAGATGTTGAATTGATAAGTAGAACAGAGCTGTTATCTTTGAGAATAACTTTCGGATTTCGTGATGATTTGCAGTTAGCATTTTCTATTGTCTGACCCATATACAATTTGTTAAAATTAATAAACAATGTGTTTAAATCCTAAATATCATACGTTTGTTTAGGAAAATACACATTTTCCAGACTTATTGTGCTCAAATTGGGACTAAACGGTGTGTGCAGCTATTTTACATCAAGTTGTGAGTAAAACATGTTTTATTTTTTGTGATGTTACACCCTCTATGTCCGCCAAGAATAATTTGAACATAAAACTTTATTAAATTTTAAATATTAGTGTTGATTTTTTAAAACTTAGGATGTCGTACGAGGGTCATTCATAAAGTTTCCGGACTGTTGCTATAATTCATAGAGTTGTAAAGATATTATAATAAGAAAACGCACACATGATGATTAATACATATGTATTTTAAATACAAAGTTTCAAATAAATACAGTCACATTTCACTTCTTTACAATAATTTACATAGATCAAGGTAGAGCGCCACGGAGCAGATAACAACGTCAATTTAACGCTACTAACGTCAACTGAGTTAATGTTTTTCAAAATACTCGCCGTGTAGCGCTACGCATTTCCTGTGTCTATGTATCGGAGATAAAATGGTAAATGCCATAGCTTTTATGTAAAAAAGGCTTTTCTTGGATTTTGAATTATGACCTATGTTCCCTCAAGAAAATTTCGAGGTTAAGTCAAAATGAATAGACAAATGTTATGGTTTCTTTTCTTGGGTTAAAACAAATAAAATATAGACTCCAGCTGTCCCATGGCCCAGTTCCAGTTCATCACGGTGATAGATTGCGAGTTTTTAGAAAGTCTTTGGGCACAATGCATATCAGGAATGGCCACATCCAGTCTCCCCACACAGCCGAAAAGTAGAGAGGAGGAGAGAGCATGGTATAACAATAATCAGTTGATTTCAAAATAGACGTCACAAGCAATTAACGAAATTTAGAACCCAAGTGATACCGCCATGGAACGGTCAGTGGCAAAAGAATTTGCCACTGGGGGTTTAAATCAGGTGTACCAACCTCACACTTGCCTCAACAAGTTCTCATGTGAACACACGAGTACAAGCTGTCTTTGTTGAAATACCCCCAACCCACCTATCAGCTCAACAATGTAGCATGCAAAAGCACACAAACATATAAAACCTTAGAACATAAGCGCATTGCAAAGCCAAATTGGTGGGTACTCAATGACCTTACCGAGACCAGAGCACCTGGAGTTAAATTAGCAAGAACACGATGACGGGGATAAAAGAAACAAATCGAGATTCTATGTTCTTAAAAAAGACCCATAAACCTTCATAAACTCTTAAACGGCTGCCACCGTCGTGCAACCAAAGAGGTAAGCATAACGACTCACTGTAGATGGGTTAATGGCAAGGCCTGTAGAGCGCTGTAGAATACTATTTTGGAAACCTTTCTGAATTTACAGATGATTTTTACAAATAACCCGAAGAAATTAACATTGCCTTTTCTTTTCTTAAGTTTATAATTAAAATCTCCATAAAACTGGCTGTGAAATACCTAGTTGCAAGAGTGAATTTAAACTGCAACTGTATTTTTGAATTAAATCTGGGTATCGGCGATAACACTTGCAAAAGACTTTCTTTTATTCCTGATACCTATAACCTTGTTTTAAAAGTTTTTTTGTTATACTGAGATTACGCTCATTGAAATCTTCAACATCATTGCAAGCTCTTGAAAAGCGAACAAGCTGCGAGTTATAAACCCCATTAGATTTTGCACAAGGAACATTGCGTCTAAAAAGGGATAATTTGCTTTATTTAATAAAAATCCGCTCTTTTATCATATTTTTAGTAGTGACGTATCCATTTTCAATAGAAATATTAAATGCCTAGTACTTGTTTATAAATAAAGGTACCAACTCTCACATAAAAAGTTACCTGTATATACACAAATTATTTCACTTTCGTGAAAATTTAAAAGTCGACATATAAACTATTGCAAGGCAATCAAAAATGAACTCGGTTAAATAAAAAAAACTATGATAGGATTATTTGTAATAAAGTACAACAACAACAACAACAACAACAAACAACAACATCATACAAAACATTGATTTTCAAATCGGCAAACATATTGCCTTTGGAAAATTAAACGCTTAAAGAATATCGTGAGAAAATGACATAGTAATAACGACAAAAATATATCGTTAGAAAAAAAGTTATTCCAACAAAATAGTAATCAATATTATTTCTTTAACCCATGATTTTATATGGGGCCATATTTCTTTAACCCATAATTTTATATGGGGATCATACGCCGCTGAACATGGAATGGTATTAATTTGAACATACCGCATTGAAGGTTCCATGTTCACCGCCATATGCACACTATCGTTTGGGATAAATCTGAATTGTATTGTTTATTGGTGTACAAATAGAGTTGCGCTCAACCCGGGGCTAGACGTCGTGGGCAGTAATATGCATTTCAATTTCTGCCCAAGAACAGGCTCAGTCAATGTTTTTTCGTGTTTTGCGGCTTTCAAAGTTTCCGTTTTATCTATTTCAATATCACAGTAGAGTTGGTTGTGCCCTGTGGCGGCTGTAAAATGTCTCCCCGTACATTCAATCAGTTTTGTTATCAGGTACTTCCTTTGAAGGTCGTTCATCATGATACTAATATACTTTGTAAACAGAACATCTGAAATTACTTTTGTTTAAATATATCGGCCACTTTTGAGATGTTTTTTTTCTATATCACAGCCAATATAGATTTGGATATTGTTCAATCACCACTAGGAATAGAATATGATACTTGTTCTTCCGATAAAGTAACGATATGATACATTGTACTTGTTTTTCTAATTAGGACACAACCTGATAATTGTTTTTTTCTAATTAAGTCACAACATGATACTTGTTTTTTCTATTAAGTAACAACATGATACTTGTTTGTTCTAATTAAGTAACAACATGATACTTATTTTTTTCTAATTAAGTCACAACATGATACTTGTTTTTTCTAATTAAGTAACAACATGATACCTGCTTTTTCTAATTAATCAACACGATGATACTTGTTTTTCTGATTCAGAAGAATGCTGAGACAGTCGTCGCTTTGGTTTTATTTCGTTTGCTGTGCGGTTGTACTAACAACGGGACAAGGTGGTATGTCGAGATGATGTCGTTTTATAACCACAAAGCAGAGCGTTGTATCCCATTCATATCTACTCATAGGTCAAATGTTTACCCTTGTGTCTATCTAAAAAATTAGAATATTTTTTATTTATGCACAAGTGTAAGAAGTATCTTTCATAGTCCTGCAAATTGGCTCCTCTTATGTTTAATTTCATAGTCCTGAAAATTAGCTGCTGTAAAATTTCATAGTCCTGCAAATAGGCTGCTCTACATTTTCTTAGTCCTGCAAATTGGCTGATTTAATTTCATAGTCATGTAAATTAGCGGCTCTTAATTTTCCTAGTCATGCACAATGGCTGCTTTTTATTTCATAGTCTTGCAAATTGGATGCTCTAAATTTCATAGTCCCGCAATTTGGCTCCAAATTTCTTAAATTCTGTAAAATAGCTGCTTTAAATTTCTTAGTCCTGTAATTTGGCCTCTTTTGATTTCATAGTCATTTAAATTGGCTGCTCTAAAGTTCATAGTCCTGCAATGGGCTGCTCTAAATTTCTTAAACTTGTAAATTGGCTGCTCTAAATTTCATAGTCCTGCAAATTGGCTGCTCCAAATTTCCTAATCCTACAAAAATTGGCTGCTCTAAATTTCAAAGTCTTGCAAATTGGCTGCTCCAAATTTCGAATCCTACAAAAATTGGCTGCTCTTAGTTTCATTGTCCGTCAAATTGGCTGCTCTAAATTTCTTAATCCTACAAACTAGCTGCTGTTCATTTCATAGTTCTGCTAAATTTTATAGTCCTGCATACTGGCTGCTCTAGGTTTATAGTACTGCAAAGTAGCTGCTCGACATTTTATAATCTGCAAATATATCATTAAGTTCACAAGAGGCTCGCTTAAACTTAATATCCCTGATCTCGTTTATTGTTTTTGCATCACATGATAACGAGTGTCAGATCCTTTATTACTGATAATACAACAGCTCAAATAAAGTATTTGCAACAAGACATCGACCAAACCACCACCACAAACCAAATAGCATTTTACTGATCTAGTAATCTAGTATAAAGGGTAAGACGTGATGCATTTTTCGAAACGCTTATTAATTAAAGTAACTAATAACTTAATTAATCATAAGGATGATAAAATTAAGGGTGGACTTACACCGATTATTAAAGCAAATTATTTATATTACCGGAAATACAACTGTTTATATAATATTGCCTACATGACGATAATGTATGCTTTAAAAGAAAGAAGCCCTAATTAAGGTTATAACCTGAACATTATTGTTCAATAATATGTTAAGCCCGTGATGATTTCAATGCGATGACCGCATAGCTCTGATATACGTTTTTACCACTGCATGACATCGGTAACAGGTTATTTTACTGATAACAATACTGACTTTATGTACGGGGGACTTTTTACGCCCGCCACACTGCACAAATAGCGCTACTGTGATTTTTCAAATGATATTGCCACTACCTGGGAGCGAACCCGCACCGTTACGGCGACAGCACCTAGCTCTGCAATTCCGACCACGCAACCAATTGAGCTAACCGGGACAACCCACAAAAAGGTTGATTGGTTAGCTCTGATATACGTTATCATCAATGCATGACATCGGTAACGGGTTATTATACTGATAAAAGTACTGACTATTTGTACGGGGAGACATTTCACGGCCGCCACCACACTGCACAAATAGCGCTACTGTCAATTTCACAGTCTCACCTCACGGCCAAAAAAGTAGAAACGATAGGAAAGCACGGGTAATTAAATGATCATGATAAATTATGTTAGATAGCCACAGCCGCAAGGAGAATCATAAATCGTCACATATCAAACACTTGATTACAAAATGCAATATTAAAATATATAGCCGCCAATTTAAAGAATTTACATGTAAATGAAATCTTGTAATGTTAATCTGAATCTGAAGGTTCCATGTTCACCGCCATATGCTAAACATTGTTTGGAATGCATCAAAATTATACTATTTAATGGTGTAAATATTGAGGTGCGCTTAACCAGGGGCTAAGCGGCGTGCGCAATAATATGCATTCACTTAAGCGCCCATAAAAAGGCTTAATTAAACCGGGCCTGCAATATTTCCTTATTTGTCTTGTTCGGTGGCTTTCAAAGTTCCTCTTTCATCTATTTTGTTAACAGAAACTCAGATTAAATGTTAATGTATATTTTAATTATTCAACATTATTTGCATATCTATATTCTAAACAAAAGTTATATAATTATTCAGTGATACAAAATATCTCGTCATAAAATACGACTCTAAAAGGAACAGACTGTAATATTTTGTTATAATTGGTTTCAAGGTCGGAACGTTTTTATACCGATTCTTTTTCTCCAACGATGGTTCGCATATGGCGGTGAACTTGAAACCTTTAATGCGGTATTTTCAGATTATAACAATTCCATGTTCAGCAGCTTATGGTCCCCAGATAAACAAAATGTGTTTGTCCTAAACAATAAAACGATGGGCAGAACTAAACAGAATTTTGAGAAGGGATCAAAGAATATTATTCCTGCATATCGCAGACTACGCCAAACGCAAAATATATAGAGCAGGATGTATATCCTTAGGGTGATAGAAAAATATCCATCTTGACATTGGCTAGAATATTGAAATCGACCATCTCTAAACTGTCTGAAATATTTAAACAAAAGTAATTTTAGAAGTACTATTAACTAAGTGCATAATAACGTAAAGCAACACTAGTGGAATGTACGGAGCGACTTTATACAGCCGCAACACTGCACAAACAACGCAATTGTGATATTGAAATAGATGAAAAGGGAACTTTGAACACCACCGAAAACGACAAATATGAACATATAACAGAATAGATTTGATTGAGCCCTGTTTGATTGAGCCTGTCCATGGGTAGTAATGGAAATGCTTATTATTGCCCCCGCAGCCTTGCCCCGGGTTGAGCGAAAATCAATCTTTACATCATCAAAGCAAGAAAAGTAGAAATCCCGATTATAACAGAACATAGATTTAAAGAACAACGAACACACATAAGTAAAATAATAGATATATTAAGTGACGTGAATTAGGCAGCAGGTTTAGTTATCTGTAAGATTTGTTGAAGCAAGGCACATATCTTAATGTGCAGTTAATATAACATTTAATGAGGATGAGCGCTTTAGTTTAAACAATATTTATTTACCATATGGCATGTTACAAGTACATAAACATATATAGTCACAATAAGGTAGGAGAATCTGGAAACAAGTTTCCGAAGGAATCTAATGTTAATCCATTTTCTCGGTTAGAAAAATATAGGCGGTTACATACATTTAATGTTCAAGATATGAAAGTGAAGTGAAAAATTTGAAAATCGATTTTGAGTTGTGTTTGGTAAAGATTATTCTTTATGATCAAAAAATAAACTATTTATAGTAGAGTTTTTACATATAGGTATTTGTTTTAACAAAACGAAAATAATTATCTAAATGTGTTATTCATTGTTGTTTTATCTCCTTTGCACGACGACCATCACGCCCGTCCAGTAACGCAGCAAAATCCGGTCCAGAGGCTCATGCCGCGAAACGTCTAGTGGCAATAATGAATTCTTGTACTTTAATGAATACGTATATATTTTCGTCATCACTTAAGTGTTCGTTTCCGTAAATTAAGTTTTGATACGTCAGTACACAAGGTAAATTTGACATATAACGTTGTCTTATGATGCTATAGTTCCGACAGACGAGGAGAAAGTGATTGGTGGTCTCTATTTCACCACAAAATAAATAATTTTCAATTATTGATTTCCGGAATAAATCATAGTTTAATGAACTGCAATTTAAACGAAGACGGGTGTGAAGTAACTGGCCCATTCGGCTACCGATGGAGTAATATGAACGAGGTTTTAAGTAATTGGTTCTAAGATTTTGTTTGAAGCAGTATAGACTCTGGCTAGCTTTCGTGCTGTTTGGTAAAGAATTCCAATCGCGAATAACGCTTGGCAAGAATGAATCTTTATATAATTGAGAGCGACAGTGAATTAAAGGTATATTATTATTATCGCGCAAACTATATCGATTTTGAGTAGGCTCTGGTATAAGGTCAACTAAATACCGGGGACATAAATTATTGCTCATTTTGTAGAATTTCATAAGTTTGTGATTCTTACGACGGGTCTCTTTTCCCATTTAAGTTCATTATAAAGTTAATCAATATTACAAAGTTTAGTTGCACCTGTAACAATTCTTACGGCTTCGACCTGAATACCTTCAAGATCCCGTTTAAGTTCAATAGAGCAGTTGTCCCAGACTATGTCACTGTACTCAAGAAGAGGTCTAATGAAAGAAAAGTAAAGTTTTTCCAAACATTGTCGTTTTAAAACAAATTTTAATTTTCGTAGTAAACCGATGCGTGCCCAAGCTTTAGATGAGACAGTATTAATGTGAGAATTCCATTTTCCGTCTTCTTGGAAAATAACCCCCAAATGCTTATGTTCGTTTACAGTTTGTATGATGATATTGTTCATAATTAAATTTTCATGTTGAGGTTTATTGCGTTTTCTTGAGAATGTTAAAGTTTCAGTTTTGTTTGGGTTGAAGTCGACTAGCCAGTTATGTGCCCAAGAGTGGATTTTATTTAAGTCGTTGTTAAGCTTTACTGCCGCGGAATATGGGTCGTCAACGATAACAAACAGACTAGTGTCATCAGCAAATAGGCGGATATTTGATCGAATGTCATTGACAATATCATTAATGTAGAGAACAAAAAGTAGAGGGCCTAGAATCGAGCCCTGTGGGACGCCCGCTGATATATTACTCCATTCCGATGTGCTGTTGTTAAGAACAACGCGTTGTTGACGATTTGATAAATAGGATGAAAGCCAGTTAATTAGTTTCCCATGTATACCTATGCAACTTAATTTATGTAGAAGACCTTTATGCCATACTCTGTCAAAGGCCTTTGAGATATCGCAGAAGACCACTCTTACTTCCTTGCCATCATCGAGAGCCTTACAAATATCATTGTATATGTAGGCAAGTTGATTTGAGGTTGAGTCAGCCCTTGATAAAACCAGATTGAAAAGGAGTAATTCTTCCGTTTGAAACTAAATAATTATAAATATATTTGTGAACGCAACGTTCCATTATTTTTCCTATGCAGCTTAATAGAGAAATAGGACGGTAGTTAGCTGGATTTGACGGATCAGATTTTTTAAAAATAGGGGTCACGTTCGCTTGTTTCCAAATCAAAGGAAAGTATGCATTATTTAAGCTTTTATTAAAAATATAAGATAACGGTTCGGCTAGTACCGGTGCACCTTCTTTTATAAGTCTCGGGTTAATTAGATCGGGCCCAGTTGATTTTGAAGGATCGGTATTCGAAATAGCATCTAATACGTCTTGAGGAGTTATAATAATATTCGAAAGCAATTGACCAATTGGTGGTTCAAGTACCGGGAGAACGTGGTTTGTATCGTCTACGGTCGATTGTTCGCAGAAGTAATTATTTAATACGGTTGCTTTGTCTAAATCGGAAGAAGCTTCAGCATTTGCGAAAAATAGAGTTGGAATTGACTGAGACTTACGATTTGATAAATATTGCTTAGCCAATTTAAACCATTTCTTAGCTGTGATGTTTTCCTCATTAATTTTAAATATAATATTATCAGAGTAGTCGCTTTTGGCTTTCTTTATAGCTTTAGTTACTTCGTTTCGTTTATTTCTGAATAGTGACCAGGCATGTTCTGAGTCAGTCTTTTTCGCGTGTTTGTGTAATCGCTTACGTTGTCGTATGAGTGTGCGAATATTACCTCTTAACCAAGGGACGTCATTTGGACGTATAGTTACTAGTTTTCTATGAATCGACAATTTTGCTGCATTTAAAATAGTTACGTTTAAAGACTGAATTAGATCATCAATTGTATCAATATTCAATAATGCGTTCCAATCGGAATTGCTCAATATTTTTCTAAATTTATCAAAGTCAGCCTGTTCGTAAATCCATATTGTCCTCTTAAATGTATGCACATGAGGTTTTTCGTATGTAAAAACACCTATTATAGGGCAGTGATAACGTATAAGATCAGGCACGAAAGGATCTCCAACAAAAGAGGTAAGTACACTGCTATGATTTTTAACAATCCTTACGTCAATTAGTGAACAAGAACTTTCAGTAAAATGTGTAGGTTCCGATATAACTTGGATTAGATTGTAGGACTTGATTAAATTTTCAAGCTTGTATCTATTCTGACCTTGTAAATCAATATTCAGATCACCGGTAATGATAAGATTGTCATTACGCGTATTGTAAGCTCTGTCAAAACTTTCTTCAATAAAACTCCAATACTCATTATTGGCGTTAGGGGGTCTGTAGAATCCTCCGAGCAGTAATATTCTTTTTTATAGTGAATTTCGACCCACAGGGCCTCAAGATCGTGAACCATAAGGTCTGCTCTAAGTTTTCCGTGTAAATTATTGCGCAAATATATAGCGATACCGCGCCCGATCCGGCCTACCCTATCAAGACGAAAAGGTGGACTGAAATTTGACAATTGCATGTCATCATTGGATAAGTTATCTTTTAACCAAGTTTCAATTAGAACTAAAATGTCATAATATTGAGACTCTGCTTCGATAATATTTAGTTTAGATCGCAAACTTTGAACGTTTAAGTGCATAATGCTTAATCCACTATTTAAGATATCTATTGTATCACTTGATGAGGAATTGGGAGATGATGAATACGGTCCGGGATTCGGATGAATGTCGTTAGATAGCATAAGCAGGTTACAAGACAAAGTAATACTCGTCACCGAAAATAGCACTGTACAGAGAGCGCGGAAGAATATTATATGACGGATGTAGTTCAGAGACACAGTTTTGAGGCGGGTATATTGTAAACAGTGTACACAAACAAGATTGTCATATATCAATTGAGCCCTGACAGAGTATGCTAAAGGCTGATTTGTAAGAGTTACTAATATAAGGTATTTTAGTACAAATGTATGAGTACAAAAATTCGAGTATGGCAGGCAAGCGGCCCGGCTGCGAGCACCTTGCAGCGCGCTACGTGTTTTTATGTAATTGAATTAAGCGGTAATGTATAACGCGTCGCAACCGCTCGCAGACACGCCGCGCGACAACAGCAACCCGGACCAGGAGAGCAGGAGGCGGACGGACGGACATGGTAGGCGTGCAAAGAGCAAACACATAAGAGTAACATGTGAAAACAGAAAATGAAAAAAGAAAAAAATATATAAAAAGTACAAAGAATAAGTTTGCAAAAGAAAAAGATTGAAAATCGCTATAACAAGGTTTTACATCAATCAATGGTACTAAATTATTAATGACAATCGGTTTACAATATGTTGGAGTGAAACAATTAAGAGATGTTTTAATCCTGGATTGACAAGCAAATAAAAACACTTACATGATTATGGCCTGTAACAATACAGAATGCTCGCGATTAGCGAGCTTAAAGTGAAGTGATCTGTGACTTCAGACATTATGTATAGTTGGTTTGGTAATTGTGGCGACATTAGTAGATCGAATTTCCAGTACTCGCGGTAAAAATACCATTTTATTGTCAAATGTGTAACAAAATCACTGTTTTGTTATGAGAAAATAATAGAAATTTTAAAGTTCTTTCTAAATACAGTAACAACAAAAAAGTCACAAAAAATGATCGAAGGTACCTTTTCCCGTGGCGTGCCTCATATATTTTTGAATGAGTAAATAAACAATAAACAGTATCTTTTTTGTTGTACCACATGTTAACTATAATTTTAGAATTGTTAGTCAAGCCTATCATTTGGGATATCATCAGTATAAATATGCAGTATACCATATGAGTTAGATATAAGCTTAATAGCCTAAATGTTGTTTAGACATACTGTGCACTCGGACCCATAGAGCTTTAAGTAACAAAATGCACTAAAACTGCCATTACATTTTCCTGGCAGGTATGTAGTAGAGACACTAATTTATCCGAGGTCAAACTATAATTAAAAACTATAATTATACTGAAAGTTCTACGTAGGTATAAAAATATAACAGGTATTAGATAAGTCAAACAGACAATAAGTTCAAAAAGAGACGAAAACAAGATTTTTTGCATTATGATTTGTAAGCGTTGAATTGGTGATCTTGATACAGTTTACGTTTTCTAGGGATTAGTAATGGCGGGCAATAGCAAGGTCAACTTTCAAACAAAGAGTCATTAACATAGCCCGAAAAATTCAAAAATTCTTTCGTTACCTCACATATGGTGTCATATCTCACTGTTATGTCAATATTTCATTTAGTTATTCCTTGTTGTAAAGATCCAAACACTTGAAATTTCACATTTTTTCCGTAAGCTCGAAAACACCCGCCATGTTCAAATTTTACCGGAAACTAAATGAGCGCTTTACTAAGTGGATACTTTTTTCACATGCTATTGGATTTATAGTTATGTAATAAAACATTGTACAACAGTCAAACGTGTTTGGTAATTATATTTTTGTATTACATATATGTTCTGTTTATTAAACAGACGGGACATGGGAGTCATGGGGAGAATGGGGAAGATGCAGTCAAACATACTGTGGCAGTGGTGTACGTTTCCGGTTTAGAAACTGCACAATTTCAGTAGCTAACAACGGAACCTGTAAGGGACTCGAGTACGAATTGAGCCCGTGCTTTCATCCTTGTCCAGGTAACTCGGCTTCGATGAGCAACGGTTACTTAACTGTTCCTTGATGTTTGTGAACTTTAATTTGCTTGTTATTTTCACTGTCGTAATCGAGCACCGGCACGGTCTTTTCGGGCACCGGTATTGTCATACAATATGGCTAACTGTTTACCATCTGAAAGGTATGTGTATAGATTTTACTTCACTGAATAGATCACATACCATTTCCTAAGTTGTCGATTCATTGCATCATTTATGAAATCATATATGTAACAAATGCACATGTTTTTGATAATGGAAACGCTTTGGTTGTTTCAAAATTCGAGTCTAATTTGGCGGTTTGACAGAACCTGTGCCTTTTTATCAACAATCTGTACAGTTTGACGGAATTCTTGAACTGGTGCGTGCTGACCATACCGGCGTATGGTCAAAACAGAAAGTAAGCCAGTTTACAGTATCCTAACCATTTTAAAGGATTGGTACAGATGGATTTTGAAGAAAAATACAATAAGAAGTCATCACAGTTGAAGATTTTGCGGATCAGTTGTTATATAAAAAAGTATTGCCCAAAACAAATCACATCTCTCGGTTCAAATATGCATTCTATCAAACCACCGAATTAGACTCGAATTTTGAACAATCAAAGCTTTTCCAATATTAAAAACATGTGCATTTGTTACATATATGATTTCATAAATGATGCAATGAATTGATACTTAGGAAATGGTATGTGATCTATTCAGTGAAGTAAAATCTATACACATACCTTTCAGATGGTAAACAGTCCGCCATATTGTATGACAATACCGGTGCCCGAAAAGACCGTGCCGGTGCTCGATCACGACAGTGTTTTTTTAAACTTACTATACTACATTACAGTCCACTTAATGAGAACTACTTTAACAAGGTTTAATAAGAGATGTTGTGAACAAGAATTGTGCAAGCGAATTTATTGCGCTCAATGATACGACGGACAAGAATCAGCTAAGGCGAATAAACGCAGTGTAAATTTTAAGAGATTCTAAACGTTGTAAATTTCAGAATGGCTGACATTTTAAAAAACTAAATGTTGGTATTATTGTAGTCAAGAAATGTATTCGTCTGTGGCTTATTCAGTCTATACAAAGTAAGATGCAAAACTAAGCAATACGCGGTCGGTAGCATAAAATGACACATTCGTTACATACTTTAAGTAAGCAAGTATGGAAAGATGAAATGTTTTCTCAAATCAGAGAGTCTAATCGAGAAAAATTAGAGATCATCAATTGTAAATTGATTGTAGGGTCAACGTTAACTTAGTAACCTTAGCAGCGACTAAATATGCACTCATATTTTCATGTTTTTGATAGACCAACAAATTTGTTTTATAACGTACTCAGCAAAAATAAAAAAAAGTATTTACGTTCCTACCTGTTATTTTGTAAAAACTAGAAAATAAAAATTCAACATTCTTTCTTTGAACAAATTTGTATTTCTGTAAAAAGCATAAGGAGTGGATAGTTTTTATTTATGTTTAGTATTTATCGTTATTTAATATCTTTTGTTTAACTTTTTGGTAGTATGAGATAGACTAATAATTATTGTAAACCATTTTAGTATGATTATATTCATTTTATTTCAGTAATATTCAAATTCTCTTGTTTAACTACCGTTTGCTAGTAAAATAAAAACAAAAATATTAATCACTTAATGTTTTAAATAGAAGAAGGTATGTGGGCCCAGTGGCAGTTGTGGAGTGAGTGCTCTGCTACCTGTGAAAAGGGACAAAGATATCGTGAACGCACATGCACTGATCCACCACCACAATATGGCGGCCCTAACTGTCCTGGTAACAAGCTTCTCGACTCACAAATAGAGAACTGTACTAACCCGAAACCGTGTCCAAGTAAGTATTCATTCAGTACCTCGCCCTTATAATTGCTAACTCGGATTTATAAGAAAAAAACTTACAGAAACATCTGATAAGTGGAAGGGTAATGCTTTTTCGCAAATTATTTTGGTTAATACCTTACTTTTTTTTTTCAATTAAATGATCATATCTTGAATTGCACAATAATTATCTAGTTTAATAGACAAATATATTCTCAACAATTAATTATTTTGTAAAATAAAAAAGTGAACATTTCTTGTATTATAACATTATTGATGGGTGGGTTAGTATTTTTCACCAAGAGTATTTGTACTTGCTTGTTCATATTAAAACCTGCTGTGGCAAGTGTGCATTTAGTGCGTTATAGAACCTGGTGTAAACCCCCAGGGCCAATTGTTTTGCCACTGACCGTTTCAATGAGGTAACCCCAAAGGTTTGGATTAATTGTCTGTTGTGTCTGATTTGAAATCGATCTTATAAGCACTTGCCCTCTTTTCCTCTCTACATTTTGGCTGCATGGGGAGGCTGTGTAGTTGTGGCAATTCGTGTTAATCAGACTGCCTTCCATAAATGTCTAAAATCCAGCGAGAATATTTTTTATTCGCAAGTTGTTGATTGTTTGGGTTATTCTTGAGCGAAAAATTTCTTACAATTAAATGTATCTGTTTTGAGCAATTGATTGTTTTCGGGATTCTAACAAGACTTAAATGCATTATTGAAAATGTTTCGAAATTCCTCGATGCAAAGTTAAATTAAAATTATTTCTGATCGATAAAATGCTGCAATTCTTTAATGTTGCAAAGATTGAAAACAAAATCTTAAACGCTATGATATTTTGATTCCATATTACTGCAAACGCTCTCTGTCAACGTTTGACGGATGTGTTTGCAGTTGACGGTGCTTGGACAAGCTGGGGTAAATGGTCTGAGTGCGATGCTTCATGCGGAGGCGGCTTCCGTCTCAGAATCCGGCGCTGTGCCAACCCGCCCCCATACTACGGTGGTCGACCTTGTAATGGAACAGACATCGAAACTGAAACCTGTAATACAAATTTCTGCCCAGGTATGAAACTTGAACCTTTTTTAATGAGTCTCTTACCTGTCAAACAGTTAATACATCAGCAGAATTCAAGCTCACTACATGTATATTTGCTTTCGACATAGAAACGCAATATTTGTTAAATATCTAAAAGCTATGTTGTATGCACCTTATAATACGTGAATCACCGTGTTTTCCAAAAATGGAGAGTCGTGAAAAGAATTGAGTTTGTTATTTGACAGTTTTAGACGGCAGAAAGATTTATAACATATATCATTTTTTATAGTCGCTGGTTTGAATCATGCCTGGATAAGACGTTGAGGTTCAAATCAAACAAATCTAGTGAAAACGTGCCGAAGTTAATAAGAGCTGTAGTGGCGCTTGAAAGAATTGATATGGTTTCAGTCAATGGAGGCTGGTCAAACTGGTTTACCTGGAGCACGTGCTCGATCACCTGTGGTAATGGCACACGATCGCGTATCCGTACATGCACAAATCCCAAGCCAGCTCACGGTGGCAGTTTCTGTAACGGTGAACTTGAGGAAATGGGCAACTGTACAATATCACCTGATCTCACAAACTGCACAAGTAAGTCAGTTCATCAAATAAAATAACGGCATCAACCGCGTTTCTTTTTTGTGTCGCCCGTTCGAAGAAATGACGATTCATAGGGATCGCTTTGTCCATCCGTCCGTCCGTCGGTCTGTCAGTTCGTCCGTCACGAAAACTTAACGTTTGCTATAACTTTGCCATTTCTTAATATTTCTTCATGAAACTTTTAAATTATATTGCTTATGACAACACACTCATGATGACGACAAATTGTTTCGGTCATGAAACCTTTTTGTACTAGCATTTTTCTTCCGACATTGTACCAGAGGGCGACACAAGTGTTCAACTGAATACCCATCAATGACGACAAAATGAAGCAATTTACATAACATAGTTCAGAACAATTGGGACCGCTTCACCAGGAAAATCTGAAATTGACAAAAGCACAAGTATTGCAGCGCGAGTGAAGATTTTGTTTGCATTTTATTATATATATTATTACTCTATTTTTGTCAACATTATCCAACCTGGCTTGCTCAAGATCAAGGGCATTAAAGATTTGAACCATGTATGTTGTGTCATGTTGATATTTTTGAACACCTGGATTGATTTTTTTTCAAACATTAGTCAAATGTTCATTCCATCAAGACGATGTGCAGGCCCCATGTTCCAACCTGGCCGACTCAATGTCAAGGTCACTAGTTGTCTTTGAAGGTTTGACCATGTATTTCGTATTTGCTTCATAACTTCCTAACTGCTGGACGGATTTGTGTAAAACCTAAAATGACTTATTGTATGTATAATTAATACGAGTACTTCTTCATTTAACGAATGATAAAAGGCGATATTCGAGTGTACGTATTATATAACTCAGATTATTATATAATTCCACGAATATCTAGATAAAACCTTTAAGTTAAAAAATTAAACATAAATGTATTAAGTACATATGTTCAACAATATGAGTGTAAATATCAACTAATGTGACTAATAACTTAAAATCGTGTAAAATGAATCAATACAAAAGAAGCCATGCGTTTAGCTTTATCATTCAGTGCGTATGGATGATGCATTTTCGGCTTAGTTTCTGTGTATAAGAAAAGAGCTGTCCCCAGACAGATAAAGAGAAAAAAAACAATGAGAGAATCTGCAACAGAATCTACTACTTTACGAAAACTATGAACGTTCTGAAAAAAACTTCAGTGCTCAAGCTTATAAAACTGAGCATGGAAACCAGTCTCAAATCTCAAGGATCTGATTGGCTGAATAGCGACTGGTCGCCATTTCAGCCAATCAGATGCTTGAGATTTGAGACTGGTTTCCAATCTCAGCTTTATAACCTTGGCACCAGGACGCCTTCTTCATCTAAAAACTTTTGCATGAGGTTAATTTCAACGAATAGTTTAACATTAAAAAACTTTAAAAACATTTTTTTATTAAAAGTAGATGGAGGTTGGGGATCATGGGGAGGCTGGAGCACGTGCGGTGTTACTTGTGGGAATGGAAATAGTGTTCGAAATCGTCTGTGTAATAATCCTACCCCTCATGGTCAGGGAAAACAGTGTCAAGGAGTAACACAGGAGAAATCCCCATGCACGGTTGCTACACGTTGCCCAAGTAATAATTTACTTCATTTTCACTGTTTTCAATTGTAAACTAATTATCTGATTAACAAATATTAGTTGGCAACATTAACATGTAAACGATACTACTTTAGTAATCGTTTAACTTTATGTAAGTCCCATTTAGCCGTGAGAGCTACAGCGTAGCCGCCTATTTCACATTTTTATAAAATTTTATGTACGGTCGTAGGTTCAGTTACTTTCAAATTCATTTCAAACCCTCTCTTTTTGCATTATTTCCCAAAACATTAATGTAATATATTCCTAGAGACAAGACAAAATCCAGCTGTGTTTCTCAAAATATTCATTTGGCTATTAGAAATGCACACATTGCAAACTAAATGTTTATTATGAAAACGTAGCCGAGTAAAAAGCCTTAACTGACAGCCGCGCTATCTAGTCTTCTGTGCCTAAGAATTAAAAACTAAATCTGGAGACCAGTCTCACAAATCAAGCATCTGATGCTTGAGATTTAAAACTGGTCTCCAATCTGAGTTGTATGATCTTGGGCACAGAGCTATCTAGCCAACAGTAATGTGAGTAAACACAAGATATCATTGTAAATGATGGATGCTCCACGAATTATATTCTGACCAATGATAATGCCCCTGTTTCTGTATCTTTGTAGGTCTCTGTTATTTTTATTAAATTATACCTTGGGCAAGAACAATAAAAAAGGGAAATAATTCAAAAGTTGTGCAGCGTTCTACCCAAATCTATAATGCTTTCAACTCTGTGCCTTGTGTACTTAAAGAGTTGCCAAATGGAAAAAAAAACACAACATATAACAACAAGAAATAAACAAGAGGGCCATGATGGCCCTTTATCACCTGAGTGCAACAAAGTTGTGTTGTATGTGACCCAACGACTCGATATGGTGAACATTTACACCAAGTTATTTTAAAATCCAATAAGAAACAACAAATTTACAGCTTTGAAAAGAAAATGCTGTTTTCAGTAACAGTGACCTTGACCTTGGACCTACAAGCATGGGTATTGTACGCAACACACCCCCTTGTCATGGTGAACATTTATGTAAAGTTATTTTGAAATCACTCCATTCATTAGGAAGTTACAGCCCAGACAAGAAAATTTTATTTTTAGTAACAGTGGCCTTGACCTTGGACGAACAGGCACGGGTATTGTACGCGAAACAACACCTTGTCATGGTAAACATTTGAGCCAAGTAATTTTAAAATCCAATGAGAAATAACAAATTTACAGCCTGGACAAGATTTTTCTATTTTTAATATCGGTGACCTAGTTTTTGAACCCAGATGAACAATATTCAAACTCGTCCAATTAATAACTGGGACAGACATCCTTACAAAGTTTCTTTACAATCGAACAATCAGAGCAAAAATGTGACCACTAAAGTGTTAACAAGAAAATTCTATTTTTAGTAACAGTGACCTTGACCTTGGGCCAACAGGCATGGGTATTGTACTCTACACACTGCCTTGTCATAGTTAACATTTGTGCCAAGTTATTTTGAAATCCAATGAGAAATAACAATTTTACAGCCAAGGCAAGATTTTTCTATTTTTAGTAACAGTGACCTAGTTTTTGACCCCAGATGACCCATATTCGATCTGTTCCAAGTAATTACTGGGACAAACGTCCTGACAAAGTTTCGTGACAATCAGAGCAAAAATGCGACCACTAGAGTGTTAACAAGAAAATTCTATTTTTAGTAACAGTGACCTAGACCTTGGACCAACAGGCATGGATATTGTACTCGACACAGCCCCTTGTCATGTTGAACATTTGTGCCAAGTTATTTTGAAATCCAATGAGAAATAACAAATTTACAGCCAAAACAAGATTATTCTATTTTTAGTAACAGTGACCTAGTTTTTGGACCCAGATGACCCATATTCGAACTCGTCCGAGAAATTAGTGGGAGAAACATCCTGACCAAGTTTCATGACAATCGAAGCAAAATGTGACCGCTAGAGTGTTAACAAGAAAATTCTATTTTTAGTTACAGTGACCTTGACCTTGGACCAACCGACATGGGTATTGTACTCGACACACCGCCTTGTCATGGTGAACATTTGTGCCAAGTTATTTTGAAAACTAATGAGAAATAACAAATTTACAGCCAAGACAAGATAATTCTATTTTTAGTAAGAGTGACCTAGGTTTTGGACCCAGATAACCCATATTCGAACTCGTCCGAGAAATTACTGGGGCAAACATCCTGACCAAGTTTCATGACAATCGGAGCAAAAATGTGACCTCTAGAGTGTTAACAAGAAAATTCTATTTTTAGTAACAGTGACCTAGTTTCTGGACCCAGATGACCCATATTCAATCTTTTCCGAGAATACATTGGAACAAACATTTTGACCAAGTTTCAAAACAATCGAGGCAAAAATGTGACCGCTAGAGTGTTAACGAACTAATGCGGGATGTACTGACGGACGGACTGACGGACGGACTGACGGACGGACGGACGGACAACCCGGCGACTATATGCTCCCCCGAATTTCTTCGGGGAGCATAACAAGGGCAATATTTTTGTATTTACCAATGATACCTATGTTTTCTTTCTACAGTCAAACCTGTCTTTAGCAGCCACCCAAGGGCGTGACAAAAAGTGGCTGCTCTATACAAGTGGCTGTTAAAGACAAGTTAAAATGAGAACAAAATGTCAGTTTAGGACATATTCAAACTGGCTGTATAAGACAGGTGGTTGCTATTTTTCAGGTGGCTGCTAAGGCAGGTTTCACTGTATTTATTTATTGCCAAATTATCTTTATATCTTATTTACGGATAAGTTGATAGTCGCGTGTTTTTTCGGTTTATTGGCAGATACGGGCAGATTTAATATTTTTCCACTCATCAAAAGAACTAAAAATTGTAAAGTATGTTGTTTTCGTTACATGACTATGAGGTTCGTGGTAACCCACACTAGTCTACAAACTGGAAGAAATGGCGTTAGCTTTTCCCATTTAGCTTTAACTTAAATATGAATGAAACATCTAAACTGTTTTGAAGCAAGAGTAACCCTAGCGATCAATTCAGGTTATTCTTTCCATATGGACCAATCCCTGGTAGAAACAGTAACATTCACATAACATACCCCAAACAACAGATTATTGAAATTTTTATATCAATGAATACTGCATCGGATTATAGATAGGAAATGACAAGCATAGGAAAATATGTGAAGGTCTTAAGTATTGTTACTCTCATATGTTGTGATCTTTTATAAATGCTACAAATCTAATTGATTCCGCCTATGTTAATCTAATTAGATCTATGTTGTTTTAATTTCGTCAGTAAATGGTGGATGGTCAACCTGGCGTGAATGGTTCCAATGCTCAGTTACCTGCGGCGATGGTACACAGACAAGGCTTCGCACCTGCTCCAATCCGAAACCTGAATATGGCGGGGAATTCTGTGTGGGCGAAAATGACGAAACCAAAAACTGCACGGAAGCATTGTCATGTCAAGGTTTATTGGACTTTTGTTTAAACAATCTTGAAGAAAAAAGTGAAATATGCATCAAGAATGGCCACATCCAACACAGCCTCCCCACACAGCCAAAAAGTAGAGAGAAGAAGTGAGCATGGTTAAACAATAACCAATTTCAAAAAAGATGCCACATACAATTAACAATTAACGAAAGTGAGAACCCGAGGGGTTACCGCCTTGGAACGATTAGTGGCAACACCATTTGTATGAAAAAGTATTCTTAATTAGGACATCAACGCCCTCCCATGCTAATAAACCTGCTCTAAACACAATATTATGAACTCTTCTGTTCTGGTAGAAGAAGTTAGAAGAAAGTTCAACATACCGGCTTAATTCATATCATCATGATATGTTCATTGGCATCGGACATTAGTATACTAGAACAAGGGCTGTTTAAAAAAATGGCTGGTTTGGGTTTTTGTGTTATAAAAATGTACAGCAAACAGTTACTTCCACTTTCCTACTTTGCAGAGGTGACTCATCATGCCCTTTAAAGATTTGTGAAGTTTCACCAAAATAGCACCATCCGTTAAAAAATATGCAAAAATAATGGGCAAAAAATGTCAGGAGTGTGACAAAAAAGTGTGACACTTTTCAAAATTACATTTGTTCAGACCATTATTTTACTAAAAGCTTGAGTAAAGACAAGTTTTAGTATTGTTTTATTAAAAGGTGCATTTATTAGGCATCAAATAATGATACAATTAAGCATATTATACTTAAAGTAATCAAAATTTATGCTATTAAGTCAAGTGTGGTAGATTAGAAAATACCTCAAGAAAATCAATACATCTTTGTTTTATAAATTTATAGGACTTTAAAGATTAATAGTTCATAAGAAATGTTTTGTGTATCATTAAGTTTAATGTTTCTAGATGCAATAATTATAATATTATCACCTCTATTGAAATTATATTTGTCTGCAGCTCTCTTCAGATGAAGTCGGCTAAATTTGTCAGGAGTGTGACATTATGCACATATTGCAATATTCTGTCAACATATCCTTTACATGAAAACAAGAGCATGTTTTTTCCTAGAAGTCTATGTCATGCTTTGTTAAATTGTGACAAACAGGAATGGCCTTAGTGAAACATTTTTGAGTACACTGCAATTATGTGGTTGTCAGGAGTGTGACACACTTTCTTAACAATAGGAATTTTTTATCTTTATCTGATACCACAAGTTCTAAAGCACTTATATTTGATGCTTCAACATGTTTTGTAACAGAAATACACATTTAAATAATAAGAAACAGTAATACTTGTATTTTAAGCACATAAATTAAAATTCTTTGATTTATTTAATATTAGTCAATAAAGCTCCATAAAAATTTTATTCTGCCACATATGAGTATAACTTGATTAATTTTTATCACAGTAAAGACTGTACAAACATTTGGACCAACCAGTCTGGACTTTTTATGAACTTAAATTCTTTACATTTTTTTCACTTAATTTGCCATTTTTCAAATGACAATATCTCAGCAACCAGTTGACCGATTTCAAAAATCTTTTCAGTTCTTTACTCAGTTTCAATAAGCAAAATATACAGAATAACAAGTTTGGAATTTTAATGAACTTTAATTTTTCACTATTTTTTTCACATTTCCAGCCATTTTTTTTAAACAGCCCACAACAAGAGTTCTGTAATTTGCTTAATGTATAATTTAAAACATTAACATGTCTTTGGGTATTTAGTAGGCAAACCATTGAGCGTCATTCTTGTAGCTAAGTTTTAATATAGGTAAGTCGTGGTCAATATTTGCAATATCTTGCGAAAGTGTGGATCAAACTTAATGAAAAACTGTTACAGTACACTGATACAGTATAATGTGTCGCATAATGGGATTACTAAATGATGTCTCCCGGTGATATCGCAAAACGGGGAAAAACTTACAACTATCTTCAAATTTTATTTTACTATCCCTTACATTTCATTGTCCCTCGATGTCCGTGAAGTACGCGGGGTAACGGGCTAGCGGTGTGGCGGGCTGGCAGTGTGAACTGGGCGGGCTAGCAGTCTAGCGGGCTAACAGTGTGAACTGAGCGGGCTAGCAGGCTAACGGGCTAACAGTGTGAAGTGGGCGGGCTAACAGTGTAGCGGGCTAGCGGAGTGAACTGGGCGGGCTGGCGGACCAGCGGGCTAAACTTAAACACTTCATTGAATCAACATGAAAACGTTATGAAACATTTCCCAGCAGTGTGAAGTGAGCGGGCTAACAGTGTAGCGGGCTAGCAGAGTGAACTGGGCGGGCTGGCGGGCCAGCGGGCTAAACTTAAACACTTCATTGAATCAACATGGAAACGTTATGAAACATTTCCCAGCAGTGTGAAGTGGGCGGGCTAACAGTGCAGCGGGCTAGCAGAGTGAACTGGGCGGGCTGGCGGGCCAGCGGGCTAAACTTAAACACTTCATTAAATCAACATGAAAACGTTATGAAACATTTCCCAGCAGTGTGAAGTGAGCGGGCTAACAGTGTAGCGGGCTAGCAGAGTGAACTGGGCGGGCTGGCGGGCCAGCGGGCTAAACTTAAACACTTCATTGAATCAACATGGAAACGTTATGAAACATTTCCCAGCAGTGTGAAGTGGGCGGGCTAACAGTGCAGCGGGCTAGCAGAGTGAACTGGGCGGGCTGGCGGGCCAGCGGGCTAAACTTAAACACTTCATTAAATCAACATGAAAACGTTATGAAACATTTCCCAGCAGTGTGAAGTGAGCGGGCTAACAGTGTAGCGGGCTAGCAGAGTGAACTGGGCGGGCTGGCGGGCCAGCGGGCTAAACTTAAACACTTCATTGAATCAACATGGAAACGTTATGAAACATTTCCCAGCAGTGTGAAGTGGGCGGGCTAACAGTGCAGCGGGCTAGCAGAGTGAACTGGGCGGGCTGGCGGGCCAGCGGGCTAAACATAAACACTTCATTAAATCAACATGAAAACGTTATGAAACATTTCCCAGCAATGTGAAGTGGGCGGGCTAACAGTGTAGCGGGCTAGCGGAGTGAACTGGGCGGGCTGGCGGACCAGCGGGCTAAACTTAAACACTTCATTGAATCAACATGAAAACGTTATGAAACATTTCCCAGCAGTGTGAAGTGGGCGGGCTAACAGTGTAGCGGGCTAGCAGAGTGAACTGGGCGGGCTGGCGGGCCAGCGGGCTAAACCTAAACACTTCATTAAATCAACATGAAAACGTTATGAAACATTTCCCAGCAGTGTGAAGTGGGCGGGCTAACAGTGTAGCGGGCTAGCGGAGTGAACTGGGCGGGCTGGCGGACCAGCGGGCTAAACTTAAACACTTCATTGAATCAACATGAAAACGTTATGAAACATTTCCCAGCAGTGTGAAGTAAGCGGGCTAACAGTGTAGCGGGCTAGCAGAGTGAACTGGGCGGGCTGGCGGGCCAGCGGGCTAAACTTAAACACTTCATTGAATCAACATGGAAACGTTATGAAACATTTCCCAGCAGTGTGAAGTGGGCGGGCTAACAGTGCAGCGGGCTAGCAGAGTGAACTGGGCGGGCTGGCGGGCCAGCGGGCTAAACTTAAACACTTCATTAAATCAACATGGAAACGTTATGAAACATTTCCCAGCAGTGTGAAGTGAGCGGGCTAACAGTGTAGCGGGCTAGCAGAGTGAACTGGGCGGGCTGGCGGGCCAGCGGGCTAAACTTAAACACTTCATTGAATCAACATGGAAACGTTATGAAACATTTCCCAGCAGTGTGAAGTGGGCGGGCTAACAGTGTAGCGGGCTAGCGGAGTGAACTGGGCGGGCTGGCGGACCAGCGGGCTAAACTTAAACACTTCATTGAATCAACATGAAAACGTTATGAAACATTTCCCAGCAGTGTGAAGTGGGCGGGCTAACAGTGTAGCGGGCTAGCAGAGTGAACTGGGCGGGCTGGCGGGCCAGCGGGCGAAACTTAAATACTTCATTGAATCAACATGAAAACGTTATGAAACATTTCCTAGCAGTGTGTAGTGGGCGGGCTAACAGTGTAGCGGGCTAGCGGTGTGAACTGGGCGGGCTGGCGGGCCAGCGGGCTAAACTGTAACACTTCATTGAATCAACATGAAAACGTTATGAAACTATTGCTAGCAGTGTGAAGTGGGCGGGGATAACAGTGTAGCGGGCTAGCGGTGTGAACTGGGCGGGCTGGCGGGCCAGCGGGCTAAACTTTAACACTTCATTGAATCAACATGAAAACGTTATGAAACTATCCTAGCAGTGTGAAGTGGGCGGGCTAACAGAGTAGCGGGCTAGCAGTGTGAACTGGGCGGGCTGGCGGGCCAGCGGGCTAAACTTTAATACTTCATTGAACTTTAATACTTAATTGAATCAACATGAAAACGTTATTAATCCTTTCCTAGCAGTGTGAAGTGGGCGGGCTTACAGTGTAGCGGGCTAGCAGTGTGAACTGAGCTGGCTGGCGGGCCAGCGGGCTAAACTTCAATACTTAATTGAATCAACATGGAAACGTTATGAAACATTTCCTAGCAGTGTGAAGTGGGCGGGCTAACAGTGTAGCGGGCTAGCAGTGTGAATTGAGCGGGCCAGCGGGCTAAACTTTAACACTTCATTGAATCAACATGAAAACATGGGCGTGAAGTGGGTGGGCTTAAAGTGTAACGGCCTGACTTCTCGTTGTCATGGCAACACCACATATCAAAATATTTATTTTAGTATTTTTCTTGGACAGTAGTAAAATGATAGTTGTTTGTTTATCCGAACATGAAATAAGAATGTGACAAATATACTGACAATAAGATTTCTCAATCAACATACTGCTGTCATTTATTCCCAGTTTTGCGGCATTTTCCACAATTTCTGAATCTACATCACTAAGATAAAATCTGCCGTAAATCAGTAGGCCTAATGGTTGGGGCTAAGAACCTACAATTATGGGATTTCCTTTACGAAATTTCGCACATTCCAAAAATGAAAACATCATTTTTGATCATCAGGACTGATTTTTAACCTCTCCTCCGTTTTGTACGATTCAGACCTCATGTGCCATTTCGGACAACTTTCAGGCTCAGACGGGCGCCAGTCCTTGGTATAACCACCCACATTCCTCAAGCTAACCAACTATGGTAGGCCTCGAACTCAGAGCTGCAAGGGACAATTGATTCCAGTCGGAAACTTTAACAAAGTTATTTTATGAGGGTCAGTTTGTAGCGTTGTCAACTGATCCCCATAGAATAATGATCCTCCAGTCATTATTTTACATAGAATAGTGACTCCCTGGTCATAATACTATGACCGGGAAGTTATAACATTTTATAGATCAAATCGGGTGAGGGGTCATTATTTAATGAGGTGTCAGTATTTTCAGGAGTCATTATTCTATATTTAATAATTACAGGGGAGGTCATTATTCTATGGGGTCAGTATACAACGTTAAATTCGCCTTCAGCATGGTACTGTTGGGGCGGTCTTCATGCCGCAATCTTCTTCATCGTCTTCATCCTGGTTTCCATCCATCTAAATAGCTCCTGGATCGATTACCCCGGCAAAACGTTCCTAGCTCCCGGGTGAAATCACAAAATCGCCGACACCGCCAGGCAAGCCTGGCTTCCGACTGAAATAACAGACCAGGGGCGTTGGCAAGTTTTGGATATTGGGGCGGCGATTTTTTAAGAGATTTAAAAAGTGAAAGATTAAAACTAGAGGTGCACGAACTATTATTTGGTTTGACAATCAAATTAAAAATAAATTGTTTGTTCTTGCATTTCGAATATCAATGAATAATTAAAAAATAACAACATAATTATTTCATGGTATGAACAGATCGTAGCTGACATGATCTGTAAAGAAACGAAGCCAGCATACACATATAATGTCATTGTGGCGCAGAAGAGGTGACCAAGACTTGCTGCAAATAAAGAATCGAAACTGGTCGTCTGCGTCAGTGTCTGATTTCAGAATATTTTTGATAGTTCATTATTTAAAGTTTAAGCACAGCTCTCACGGCTCGCTTTTAGAAATGCAACATTCTTTGGTTGATCAGGGTCTTAGATTAAAAAAAAAACTGGGTTGATTAGAAACGTCCATATCTGATCACATGTAATTATGGATTAAGAAAAATGTTTCTAATTTTTATGATAAATAAATTACTTGACGAAAAGATTGAACACAATATAAGATAACGTTGTGTGTATTTCCATTTATGTATCGTCGCTACCGGAAGCCCATATGAGCGAAGCCTAGTGTTAGTTATTTTAGGTTTTGGAGGATAGTGCAAGATACAGAGGATCGTCTCTGGTTATTTTATGTGCCCGTTGTAAAGCACCATTACACTGGACCTCGGTTTTAAGTCCCATCCAAACGACTTATAGTTATTTTAGATGGAGTAGCAGAAGAACAAATCGACGATCCCTGGAATCAAACCAAACGCACGAACAACTGCGCTAATGATCCGCAGTTATAGATAACATGTTACCAATCATCATTTTAATTGACATTACATAAATACAATAAACAAAATCGAATTCTTATTTCCAAGACAGCGTCCTTGTGCAATCAAAACACAAAACGTGCTTTTAACACCATGCGGTCATTTGCAGTCGTTAATCCCCTGTCCCGCGCAGCAAACTGATGCCTGTCATCAGCGAAGCCTTAACTTGAGGCGACACAAAAATGTTTGGAGCGACAAGACTAAAATATAACGGCAGCTAGTCGAAATATTGGGGCGGCGGCCGCCGCCGCTGCCACCCCATTGACTACGCCTTTGAGACACCGCTAGGCACCCTAGCTCCTGAGTTCACCTCCCAGAGCTGACATTAAACCGCTGATTACTCGTTATTAAAGAAAGTGTAAAAATAAGAGAGAGGTTTTCGGAATGCTAACTCAAGTTCAACTAGCCAAGTCGCAGCGGTTGGACTTTAGTTACTATTCGGAACATTACAGTAGTGTTACCACCCCTTCATTGCTGAAAAGGTACCAGAGAAACCAGTCCATAGTTCAACTATCTTGCGTTCTGTTTTCAACTTCAGTGACCTTAGTAAATGATCGAACTCGCCCAATATATCACTAAACCGCGCTCACTTTAACCATTAAGCTAAATAAACCATTTGGTTGATCAACACTAAACGGCTTTCAGATGTGTGAAGTCAGCGGCCTAGCGGCCTGGCGGCGTGAAGTTAGCGGCCTAGCGGCCTGGCTGCCTGAAGTTAGCGGCCTAGCGGCCTGGCGGCGTGAAGTAAGCGGCCTAGGCGTGAAGATGGCTGCCTTTATCACAATTTAGTCTGATTTTAAAAGCGGATTGAAATTTATTTTACAGCAGATTATGCAGGGCTGTATAAGCAAGTTATCAACATGATTTATCTTTATTTTTTTAAATAAATTATTTAACAAAGTTCTAGCTTATCTGCAAAGACGACTCGGAGTCTCTTTGTACATTTACTCTCATGTACTCTTTGTAAATGTTCATTTCAGGGATGATTAAGTAAAATATCAACAAGAACTAGCTTTGATTTTTTTTTCGAAGCCGGGTGGCCTATCGGCCTGGCGGCCTAGCGGCCTAAACTAAATATTTATCATAATTTATGTTTATCTTAAAAACGTCTTGAAATCGGTTTTTCAGCATGTAATGTACATTTCAGGGTGAATAAGCAAAATATCAACAAGAACTAGCTTTGATTTTTTTTAAAGTTTTCGAAGCTTGGCGGCCTAGCGGCCTGGCAGCCTAGCGGCCTGGCGGCCTAAACTTAATATTTATCATAATTTATGTTTATCTTTAAACCGGATTGAATTCGATTTTTTACAGCATGCAATGTACATTTCAGGGATGAATAAGCAAAATATCAACAAGAACTAGCTTTGATTTTTTTAAGTTTTCAAAGCCTGGCGGCCTAGCGGCCTAAACTTAATTTTTATCATAATTTATGTTTATCTTAAAACGTCTTGAAATTGATTTTTTAGCATGTACATTTCAGGGGTGAATAAGCAAAATATCAACAAGAACTAGCTTTGATTTTTTTAAAGTTTTCGAAGCCTGGCGGCCTAGCGGCCTAAACTTATTTTTATTATAATTAATGTTTATCTTAAAAACGGCTTGAATTCGATTTTTACAGCATGCAATGTACATTTCAGGGGTGAATAAGCAAAATATCAACAAGAACTAGCTTTGATTAATAGATTTCATCTGCCGCGGTCATGTACTAATTGAATTCTACTCAGAACACTGTCAGCCAAAGCATACTTTGTTAGGTAGGGAGTGGAGACAAATGTCACAAATGACGAAAACTGGCTATAATTTCAAAATGAATTACAAGAAAAATACATTTCAAACAGCGATTCCAGTGTTTTGATGCAGAAGGTATTTCCTTTTTGTATGTGTCAGCGCTACACATATATAATACTATTTCAAGTTTTTTGAATTCAGTCTCGGGACAAAAAAATTCTAACGTTTATTTGGCTGGCAGTGAGAATTGAAAAGATGCAGCACAAATATTTTGCTCTAGAAACCGGAAGCAGACATAAATTGAGATATTTTTCTCGAATTTCTTAAGCTGGTTTTTCATGTAACCTTTCCTTGATGTATACGCATTTTTACGCATGTGCGACCAGTGTAGATCCAGATCAGCCGGCATATCCTGATAGGATCTGCACTTGTCGTATTTTGTCAGAAATAACCTAATGAATCAAAAAGCGAACAGTTTAGATCCTGATCAGATGGCATGGATGTTCCGGCTGATCTGGATCTAAACTGTTCACCCTAGCAATAAAGGTGTATCTATACAGGAAAGGGTTAAGTTTTTGTCAACAACACAATCACTGTATATAAACCGATTGTATCATCTACCGGATATAGCGAGCTGATTGTCACAAAACATTATAGACAGTTCAAAAGTGAGTGGAGTTTTTATCTTTTGTAATTAGAAATCAAATCGACATATATATGTTTCAAGGGCGATTGTTGTAGTCCTTGTTATGAACGATATTGTTTCCCATTGTATACGATACACTTTTGAAAAAATAGCTCAAGTCACTCACACAAAGTACCGTTTGCACTGCGTACTGTTCTAAATTCAGGGTAAATGTTTATATTGTAACATTTAGACGTATTTTCTTGCTAACGCTGATGTAACATATAAGTTTTATTCTTACAATAATCATATTGCTGTGTCTCATCAATTAAATATTAATACATTAGACCAAACTTACAAGCAGGTTCGATCCAGACTCATTAATGAACATCTTTACTCAATCTTAAATGTATTTCTATCGTGATCTGTATGTATCAGTTAATATAGATTATTTAAAGATGGTTTCAATATATTTTTCGGATTTAAGAAAGGTGTGTGAAGTTGGCAGTGAGTAATGAGTAGGGAATTGGATATTCAATATCCACCTGAAATTGAATCCACTGCCAGCTGTGAGTTGGGTATTCGCTTTACACAAACAGCTAATACCCTAATGAGATCGAATTCGCTGCCAGCTGTGAGTTGGGTATACCTTCTATACTGACAGCGAATACCCTAATGAGATCGAATCCACTGCCAGCTGTGAGTTGGGTATTCGTTCTATACTGACAGCGAATACCCTTATGGGACGAATCTACTGAGAGCTGTGAGTTGGGTATTCGTTCTACACTGACAGCGAATACCCAAATGAGATCGAATTCACTGCCAGCAGTGAGTTGGGTATTCGCTCTACACTGACAGCAAATACCCTAATGAGATCGAATCCACTGCCGGAAGTGAGTTGGGTATTCGCTCTACACTGACAGCGAATACCCTAATGAGATCGAATCCACTGCCAGCAGTGAGTTGGGTATTCGCACTCCACTGACAGCGAATACCCTAATGAGATCGAAATCACTGCCAGAAGTGAGTTTGGTATTCGCTCTACACTGACAGCGAATACCCTAATGAGATCGAATCCACTGCCAGCAGTGAGTTGGGTACTCGCTTTACACACACAGCGAATACCCTTATGAGATCGGATCCACTGCCAGCAGTGAGTTGGGTATTCGCTTTACACAAACAGCGAATACCCTAATGAGATCGAATCCACTGCCAGCAGTGAGTTGGGTATTCGTTCTACATTGACAGCGAATACCCTAATGAGATCGAATCCACTGCCAGTGGTGAGTTGGGTATTCGTTCTACACTGACAGCGAATATCCTAATGAGATCGAATCCACTGCCAGCAGTGAGTTGGGTATTCGCTCTACACTGACACCGAATACCCTAATGAAATCGAATCCACTGCCAGCAGTGAGTTGGGTATTCGCTTTACACAAACAGCGAATACGCTAATAAGATTGAATCCACTGCCAGTTATTGGTTAACATTAAGTCGTCCTATATTTCCGCCATTTAATGATCAGTTGTCATGTTTTACCGTTCCACTCGCAATAACGAGATCTTAAAGGGAGATGTGCAGGGCCGAGCAGGTGTACTCGGCAAAATCGTAAACAGATCAATCTATGTAATACTTACGTGTACTTTTCACTAAACTCTACATTTCAAACCCTCCAGGAGGAAGTTTTCTGTTAATTTTACCATTTCACCGGACCTGAAAACAATCCGCTGAAGAAATCCCTATACAAAAATACATTCTATATTTATCGATCATTCTATATTTAGCTCATCGCTGAGCTTACTATTCGTGGTGGCCCTAGTCTCAATCATTCAGACGCTCTGATTTCGCAAAGGCGATCAGTACGTCTGATGACAGTGTTCGTTAAAAAACCAGACACTCCAAAACGAGGCGTGTAATTAGGACATTAGTATGGAACGCCGTTGTTGTCTTGTGAAAACTGTTTTTTAGACCGTCGCCCTGCCAGCTAGAAATCAAAAAGACATATCATACGGCGACACGCATTTTTTAACTGTATTATTGCGCCCACAGGCGTGTTCAAGTAAGCTGAGTTCTGCGGTTACCAAGAGATCTGCTAAAAAAGTTTATACAGATATTGCAAGCACAATAGCTACCTTATGCAACCTTAGAAATATTTTAGAAAGAAATCATTTCAATAAGAAAATCATATTTTTCTCTAAATTTGGACCTTTTTGGATCAAAATTTCGTCTGTAGTGAAAAACTTTGCCCTACAACCATTTTTTTTTAATTTCTTAAGATAACTTTAAAAATTCTTTGGCATACCCTAATGGCGATCTTAGAAACATTTAACAGTGAAATCACTAAAATTTAATTTAAAAAAGTCAATAAATTCCCAATTACGAAAAGACAAAAGTGTTTAGACAATTTAGAACAGTAAAGAAAAAATAAAGCTTGAAAATCCCTAAAATTCTATTTGCGATCAAACACAAAAACGAAGCATTGCAAAACAAAAACAGTTCAAATGCCCACATGATCAAAATGATAATGACAATATCCAAGATTCTTTGAGAGAACTTTTAATTATACAGAGAGAAAACAACAATTTCTTGTCATCCATTTTCGCAACCATGAAATTAACGTTCTAGACAAACTTTTACAAATACCTCTTACTGTATACATGTGTTAGACAAGGTGATCTTAGATTTTGTTGTTAGTAACTCATTATTCAGGAAGGCATTTAAATTGATGTTCAGTATTGCTTTGTTTTTGTGTTTGGCTGCAGAATTTAGGGACTTTTTAGGTCAAACTATTTTTCTTTACTGTTCTAACTTTTCTTGACGTATAAATAATAAACATACATAATAAGATTTATTTATTATTACTGCATTTTTCCATTAGAGAGATTTTGATATTCTTCCCTTTTTATCAATAACCGTATAATGACAACTGCCATACCCTACAACGTGACAGTCTAAAACCATTATCACGAAGAGGCAGCAACGGCCTACCATATATTTGCATTCATTTATGTAAAATGGGCTAGGCAAGTACTAAACGTCCTTTGTTTTATAAACCATTTACCTGATTTTGTAGCTCGATATCATATTACCTAAATTTCACTTTGCTCAGAATGGGAGAAATATGGCTAAAGCACTGTAAACAAATTTCATTGGAAATCGCGATTGATTTTGGATTGGTTTACCATACAAAAGCGCCATCTGTCGGTCAGACTTTTTATATAGCGATGTCTCTAGACGTTCGTCAGAGCAGTGTGACACTGATCAATGACAGAACGTCTAGATGATCTAGACTATGGTGGCCCAGGAATTTTGAAACAAATGGCGACGTCGATAGTCGGCAAGGTACACCGAATGCGTATTTTTGTTGAAGTGATCACGTGACAATCCCAAAAACCATCGCGGCATTACGCGGGAAATACAAAAATAGCTAACCTATGCGCGTGGAATAGGATAGGAAACAACATTTATATATCTTTTTATAAAATATTGGTTTGATATATTTCGGGCGCAAATCAATATTTGAGCACCAAATAATGATATTCAACTGATTAATAACCCTTTTCGAAAATCTGTTCCATTCATCAATCCTGCACATCTCCCTTTAATATTGTTCTGCAGGCCTGAGGAAATTTAACTAAAGCGATGCAAATAAATAAAAAACGTGGGGCTCGAAACCGAGTCTGGTCTCGATTTCTGAGTTCTCTTTTATTTCAAATAGGTACAGATCACTATGATAGGCATACATATTTGCGAGGGTTGAAATTCTGGTTCCAGTCATGTATGAATTGTTTGGCCAGATTAGAAGACTGTACAGATCCGAGCCTCCGTAATTGCGATTATATGCAGAATATGGATTTGTTCTATTGTTAAACGTTACGTCGTCCTAAATCTCCGCCTTTTTATGGACAATTTTTATGTTTTATATACCATTTTAATCGCAAGAACGAGGTCTTAAATTTTTTCTGCATGCTGGAAGAGATCGCAACAAAGGAATCCAGGTTAAAGCGAAAGCAGGAGGGTTTTTATCCGAGGTTGGTCTCGGTTTCTGATATATTTTTTCTTTAAAATAGGGACATATCGTAAAGATAAACATACATATTTTCGAAGGTTTAAATTCCGGTTCCAACCATGTATGGATTGTTTGGCTAGCTTAGAAGACTGTCCAGATCCGAGCCTCCGTAATTGCGATTATATGCAGAATATGGCATTTTTTCTATGGGTAAACATTACGTCGTCATAAATCTCCGCCATTTTTTGGACAGTTGTCATGTTTTATATACCATTTTACTCGCAATAAAGAAATCTGAAAATTATTCTACAGGACTGAAGAGACCGCACTAATTCAAACCAGGTTAAAGCGAAAGAAGTAGGGCTCGAATCCGAGGCTGGTCTAGGTTTCTGATATTTATTAAATGGAAAGAGTGACATATCGTAACGGTAAACATACATGTTTGTGAGGGTTTAAATTCTGGTTCCAACCATATATAGATTGTTTTGCCAGCTTAGAAGACTGTACAGATCCGTGCCTCCGTAATTGCGATTATGTGCAGAATATGGATTTGTTCTATTGTTAAACGTTACGTCGTCCTATATCTCCGCCATTTTATGAACAGTTTTTATGTTTTATATACCATTTTAATCGCAAGAACGAGGTCTTAAAATTTTTCTGCATGCTGGAAGAGATCGCACCAAAGCAATCCAGGTTAAAGCGAAAGCAGGAGGGCTTTAATCCGAGGTTTGTCTCGGTTTCTGATATATTCTTTCTTGAAAATAGGGACATATCGTAAAGATAAACATACATATTTTCGAAAGTTTAAATTCCGGTTCCAACCATGTATGGATTGTTTGGCTAGCTTAGAAGACTGTCCAGATCTGAGCCTCCGTCATTGAGATTATATGTAGAATATGGCATTTTTTCTATGGGTAAACATTACGTCGTCATAAATCTCCGCCATTTTTTGAACAGTTGTCATGTTTTATATACCATTTTACTCGCAATAAAGAAATCTGAAAATTATTCTACAGGACTGAAGAGACCGCACTAATTCAAACCAGGTTAAAGCGAAAGAAGTAGGGCTCGAATCCGAGGCTGGTCTAGGTTTCTGATATTTATTTAATGGAAAGAGTGACATATCTTAACGGTAAACATATATGTTTGTGAGGGTTTAAATTCTGGTTCCAACCATATATAGATTGTTTGGCCAGCTAAGAAGACTGTACAGATCCTTGCCTCCGTAATTGCGATTATGTGCAGAATATGGATTTGTTCTATTGTTAAACGTTACGTCGTCCTAAATCTCTGTCATTTTAAGAACAGTTTTTATGTTTTATATACCATTTTAATCGCAAGAACAAGGTCTTAAAATTTTTCTGCATGCTGGAAGAGATCGCACCAAAGCATTCCAGGTTAAAGCGAAAGAAGGAGGGTTTTAATCCGAGGTTTGTCTCGGTTTCTGGTATCTTTTTTCCTTAAAATTTGAACATATCGTAAAGGTAAACATACATATTTTCGAAGGTTTAAATTCCGGTTCCAACCATGTATGGATTGTTTGGCCAGCTTTGAAGACTGTACAGATCCGAGCCTCCGTAATTGCGAGTATATGCAGAATATGGCATTCTTTGTATAAGTAAACATTACGTCGTCCTAAATCTCCGCCTGTTGATGAACAGTTTTCATGTTTTATATACCATTTTGACTGGGTCAAATGTATTCCAGATTTTGAGAAATTTTTTAATGAAAATATACTTAGTTGTTTCAAATAAAAGAATATTTGTTTTCGTTCCAATTCTAACGTGTCAGAGATTCTTACACCCCGTTTCTCTACGATACGAACTGGTGTAGTGAAATCCCCTCTGGCACGCAAGAATGCTACAATCATAGCTTATATTTGTTTGGCTGGCTTTGCTCGCCAACTTTAACACCTTAGTTTAAACTTATTTATTTTACATCGATTGTGAAACAAGTTATTCCAACTTATATTAATCACCTTATATATTAACAAACATTACATTTCTGTCAGAAATCTATAATTAGCTAATATTTTTTTACTGGCCGCTGCGCACGTCATGAGAATTTTCGTCTGATTTTCAAAATTAGTATATCAGTGGAAGGCTCATTGGCTAAACCTTTGATTGAGTTATAATTTAATATATCTATTGACACCAGGGGTGTTAATAGTCTTACCACATTTCAGAACTTTTGCATACGATTTGTATTGAGCGATACGTACAAGCTTGTATTTACTCGCAAAATAAATCTATAAAATATCACAGCAATTGCTCCATGAAGTACTGAAACCAAAACTGTTATACTTCAAGCCCAGCCAATTCCACGTAATATCCCCATATAGTGAGGACACTCAGATGTTACATCTCTCGGTATCGATATGTGCCGTCGCTTTGTGGTTTTTCACAATTTGACATTCGTATTAGATTTGTGAAGATAATGCAGGAAGTACAGAAGATGGCCCATTTCAGAAGCATACCTGGATCTTTTATGTGCCCGGTGAAAAGCACCGATACACGGGACGTCGGTTTAAAGTCCCATCCGAAAGACTGTTGTTAATGTTAGGGACGAGCGGGGGATCGAACTCAAGTCCCCTGGATTGACAGTTTAATGTATTAACCATCAGACCACAGATCCGCTCATAAATAGATCGCTAGATTCCTAGATGTCCTTATATGTATGGACAAGCTTCTGTCATTGTACGAAATATACAGCTATGTATGTACCTCTGGTGCATCTTCTGCTTCACTACATGAGGTTCTACATTTCATTGCCCTACTAAAATCTTATGTTGCAGTGTTTTCTTTCTGCTTCAGTTAAGATTGTCGTTTTTTCTGAATTTAATACACACTGGCACTTGACCAGCCGCCCCACCCGCTGCCAACCCTTACTAATACGCCCTTTTTTGTAAAAATGGTGTCAAGTCACTAATATTATTCCATTCTATCAAAATATGCGAAAATACACCGTCAAAATCGTATTCTAAAAAATATATTTCTAAGTATATAACTGAATTATATACTTAGAAATATATTTTTTTTTAGAATACGATTTTGACGGTGTATTTTTGTATTTACTTATTTTAAAACATTTAGTGTACATATTTGTGACAATTCTCAATGAACAGAGTATCGTGTATACTATATGAAAAAAGAATTGTTAGCCCGCCGAGATCACACTGCTAGCAAATGCATCATAACGTTTTAGTGTTAAAATAATTAAGTATGGAATTTAGACCGCTAGACTGCTAGCACGCTGAATTTGTACTTCTAGCCCGCTACACTGTTAGCCCGCCAACTTCACACTGCTAGGAAATGTTTCATAACGTTTTCATGTTTATTCAATGAAGTGTTAAAGTTTAGCCCGCTGGCCCGCCAACCAGCTCAGTTCACACTGCTAGCCTCTACACTGTTAGCCCGCCCACTTCACACTGCTAGGAAATGTTTCATAACGTTTTCATGTTGATTCGATGAAGTGTTAACGTTTAGCCCTCTGGCCCGCCAACCCGCCCAGTTCACACCGCTAGCCCGCTACACTGTTAGCCCGCCCACTTCACACTGCTAGGTAATGTTTCATAACGTTTTCATGTTGATTCAATGGTGTTAGTTTAGCCCGCTGGCCCGCCAGCCCGCCCAGTTCACACCGCTAGCCCGCTACACTGTTAGCCCTCCCACTTCACACTGCTAGGAAATGTTTCATAACGTTTTTATGTTGATTCAATGAAGTGTAACAGTTTAGCCCTCTGGCCCCCAGCCCGCCCAGTTCACACTGCTAGCCCGCTACACTGTCAGTCCGCACACTTCACACTGCTAGGAATGTTTCATAACGTTTTCATGTTGATTCAATGAAGGTTTAAAGTTTAGCCCGCTGGCCAGCCAGCCCGCCCAGTTCACACCGCTAGCCCGCTACACTGTTAGCCCGCCCACTTCACACTGCTAGGAAATGTTTCATAACGTTTTCATGTTGATTCAGTGAAGTGTTAGAGTTTAGCCCGCTGGCCCACCCAGTTCACACTGCTAGCCCGCAACACTGTTAGCCCGCCCACTTCACACTGCTAGCAAATGTTTCATAACGTTTTCATGTTGATTCAATGAATTGTTAAAGTTTAGCCCGCTGGCCCGCTAGCCCGCCCAGTTCATACCGCTAGCCCGCTACACTGTTAGCCCGCCCACTTCACACTGCTAGGTAATGTTTCATAACGTTTTCATGTTGATTCAATGAAGTGTTACAGTATAGCCCGCTGGCCCGCCAGCCCGCCCAGTTCACACCGCTAGCCCGCTACACTGTTAGCCAGCCCACTTCACACTGCTAGGAAATGTTTCATAACGTTTTCATGTTGATTCAATGAAGTGTTAAAGTTTAGCCCGCTGGCCCGCCAGCCCGCCCAGTTCACACCGCTAGCCCGCTACACTGTTAGCCCGCCCAGTTCACACCTCTAGCCCGCTACACTGTTAGCCCGCCCACTTCACACTGTTAGCCCGCTAGCCTGCTAACCCGCTCAGTTCACACTGTAAGCCCGCTAGACTGCTAGCCCGCTCAGTTCACACTGTTAGCCCGCTAGACTGCTAGCCCGCCCAGTTCACACTGCCAGCCCGCCAACCGCTAGCCCGTTACCCCGCGTACTTCACGGACATATTTAATGAAGTGTTTAAGTTTAGCCCGCTGGCCCGCCAGCCCGCCCAGTTCACTCTGCTAGCCCGCTACACTGTTAGCCCGCTTACTTCACACTGCTGGGAAATGTTTCATAACGTTTTCATGTTGATTCAATGAAGTGTTTAAGTTTAGCCCGCTGGTCCGCCAGCCCGCCCAGTTCACTCCGCTAGCCCGCTACACTGTTAGCCCGCCCACTTCACACTGCTGGGAAATGTTTCATAACGTTTTCATGTTGATTTAATGAAGTGTTTAAGTTTAGCCCGCTGGCCCGCCAGCCCGCCCAGTTCACTCTGCTAGCCCGCTACACTGTTAGCCCGCCCACTTCACACTGCTGGGAAATGTTTCATAACGTTTTCATGTTGATTCAATGAAGTGTTTAAGTTTAGCCCGCTGGTCCGCCAGCCCGCCCAGTTCACTCCGCTAGCCCGCTACACTGTTAGCCCGCCCACTTCACACTGCTGGGAAATGTTTCATAACGTTTTCATGTTGATTTAATGAAGTGTTTAAGTTTAGCCCGCTGGCCCGCCAGCCCGCCCAGTTCACTCTGCTAGCCCGCTACACTGTTAGCCCGCCCACTTCACACTGCTGGGAAATGTTTCATAACGTTTCCATGTTGATTCAATGAAGTGTTTAAGTTTAGCCCGCTGGCCCGCCAGCCCGCCCAGTTCACTCTGCTAGCCCGCTACACTGTTAGCCCGCCCACTTCACACTGCTGGGAAATGTTTCATAACGTTTTCATGTTGATTCAATGAAGTGTTTAAGTTTAGCCCGCTGGCCCGCCAGCCCGCCCAGTTCACTCTGCTAGCCCGCTACACTGTTAGCCCGCCCACTTCACACTGCTGGGAAATGTTTCATAACGTTTTCATGTTGATTCAATGAAGTGTTTAAGTTTAGCCCGCTGGCCCGCCAGCCCGCCCAGTTCACTCTGCTAGCCCGCTACACTGTTAGCCCGCCCACTTCACACTGCTGGGAAATGTTTCATAACGTTTTCATGTTGATTCAATGAAGTGTTTAAGTTTAGCCCGCTGGTCCGCCAGCCCGCCCAGTTCACTCCGCTAGCCCGCTACACTGTTAGCCCGCCCACTTCACACTGCTGGGAAATGTTTCATAACGTTTTCATGTTGATTTAATGAAGTGTTTAAGTTTAGCCCGCTGGCCCGCCAGCCCGCCCAGTTCACTCTGCTAGCCCGCTACACTGTTAGCCCGCCCACTTCACACTGCTGGGAAATGTTTCATAACGTTTTCATGTTGATTCAATGAAGTGTTTAAGTTTAGCCCGCTGGTCCGCCAGCCCGCCCAGTTCACTCCGCTAGCCCGCTACACTGTTAGCCCGCCCACTTCACACTGCTGGGAAATGTTTCATAACGTTTTCATGTTGATTTAATGAAGTGTTTAAGTTTAGCCCGCTGGCCCGCCAGCCCGCCCAGTTCACTCTGCTAGCCCGCTACACTGTTAGCCCGCCCACTTCACACTGCTGGGAAATGTTTCATAACGTTTTCATGTTGATTCAATGAAGTGTTTAAGTTTAGCCCGCTGGCCCGCCAGCCCGCCCAGTTCACTCTGCTAGCCCGCTACACTGTTAGCCCGCCCACTTCACACTGCTGGGAAATGTTTCATAACGTTTTCATGTTGATTTAATGAAGTGTTTAAGTTTAGCCCGCTGGCCCGCCAGCCCGCCCAGTTCACTCTGCTAGCCCGCTACACTGTTAGCCCGCCCACTTCACACTGCTGGGAAATGTTTCATAACGTTTTCATGTTGATTCAATGAAGTGTTTAAGTTTAGCCCGCTGGCCCGCCAGCCCGCCCAGTTCACTCTGCTAGCCCGCTACACTGTTAGCCCGCCCACTTCACACTGCTGGGAAATGTTTCATAACGTTTTCATGTTGATTCAATGAAGTGTTTAAGTTTAGCCCGCTGGTCCGCCAGCCCGCCCAGTTCACTCCGCTAGCCCGCTACACTGTTAGCCCGCCCACTTCACACTGCTGGGAAATGTTTCATAACGTTTTCATGTTGATTTAATGAAGTGTTTAAGTTTAGCCCGCTGGCCCGCCAGCCCGCCCAGTTCACTCTGCTAGCCCGCTACACTGTTAGCCCGCCCACTTCACACTGCTGGGAAATGTTTCATAACGTTTTCATGTTGATTTAATGAAGTGTTTAAGTTTAGCCCGCTGGCCCGCCAGCCCGCCCAGTTCACTCTGCTAGCCCGCTACACTGTTAGCCCGCCCACTTCACACTGCTGGGAAATGTTTCATAACGTTTTCATGTTGATTCAATGAAGTGTTTAAGTTTAGCCCGCTGGCCCGCCAGCCCGCCCAGTTCACTCTGCTAGCCCGCTGCACTGTTAGCCCGCCCACTTCACACTGCTGGGAAATGTTTCATAACGTTTTCATGTTGATTCAATGAAGTGTTTAAGTTTAGCCCGCTGGCCCGCCAGCCCGCCCAGTTCACTCTGCTAGCCCGCTACACTGTTAGCCCGCCCACTTCACACTGCTGGGAAATGTTTCATAACGTTTTCATGTTGATTTAATGAAGTGTTTAAGTTTAGCCCGCTGGCCCGCCAGCCCGCCCAGTTCACTCTGCTAGCCCGCTACACTGTTAGCCCGCCCACTTCACACTGCTGGGAAATGTTTCATAACGTTTCCATGTTGATTCAATGAAGTGTTTAAGTTTAGCCCGCTGGCCCGCCAGCCCGCCCAGTTCACTCTGCTAGCCCGCTACACTGTTAGCCCGCTCACTTCACACTGCTGGGAAATGTTTCATAACGTTTTCATGTTGATTCAATGAAGTGTTTAAGTTTAGCCCGCTGGTCCGCCAGCCCGCCCAGTTCACTCCGCTAGCCCGCTACACTGTTAGCCCGCCCACTTCACACTGCTGGGAAATGTTTCATAACGTTTTCATGTTGATTTAATGAAGTGTTTAAGTTTAGCCCGCTGGCCCGCCAGCCCGCCCAGTTCACTCTGCTAGCCCGCTACACTGTTAGCCCGCCCACTTCACACTGCTGGGAAATGTTTCATAACGTTTTCATGTTGATTCAATGAAGTGTTTAAGTTTAGCCCGCTGGTCCGCCAGCCCGCCCAGTTCACTCCGCTAGCCCGCTACACTGTTAGCCCGCCCACTTCACACTGCTGGGAAATGTTTCATAACGTTTTCATGTTGATTTAATGAAGTGTTTAAGTTTAGCCCGCTGGCCCGCCAGCCCGCCCAGTTCACTCTGCTAGCCCGCTACACTGTTAGCCCGCCCACTTCACACTGCTGGGAAATGTTTCATAACGTTTCCATGTTGATTCAATGAAGTGTTTAAGTTTAGCCCGCTGGCCCGCCAGCCCGCCCAGTTCACTCTGCTAGCCCGCTACACTGTTAGCCCGCTCACTTCACACTGCTGGGAAATGTTTCATAACGTTTTCATGTTGATTCAATGAAGTGTTTAAGTTTAGCCCGCTGGTCCGCCAGCCCGCCCAGTTCACTCCGCTAGCCCGCTACACTGTTAGCCCGCCCACTTCACACTGCTGGGAAATGTTTCATAACGTTTTCATGTTGATTCAATGAAGTGTTTAAGTTTAGCCCGCTGGCCCGCCAGCCCGCCCAGTTCACTCTGCTAGCCCGCTACACTGTTAGCCCGCTCACTTCACACTGCTGGGAAATGTTTCATAACGTTTTCATGTTGATTCAATGAAGTGTTTTAGTTTAGCCCGCTGGCCCGCCAGCCCGCCCAGTTCACTCCGCTAGCCCGCTACACTGTTAGCCCGCCCACTTCACACTGCTGGGAAATGTTTCATAACGTTTTCATGTTGATTTAATGAAGTGTTTAAGTTTAGCCCGCTGGCCCGCCAGCCCGCCCAGTTCACTCTGCTAGCCCGCTACACTGTTAGCCCGCCCACTTCACACTGCTGGGAAATGTTTCATAACGTTTCCATGTTGATTCAATGAAGTGTTTAAGTTTAGCCCGCTGGCCCGCCAGCCCGCCCAGTTCACTCTGCTAGCCCGCTACACTGTTAGCCCGCTCACTTCACACTGCTGGGAAATGTTTCATAACGTTTTCATGTTGATTCAATGAAGTGTTTAAGTTTAGCCCGCTGGTCCGCCAGCCCGCCCAGTTCACTCCGCTAGCCCGCTACACTGTTAGCCCGCCCACTTCACACTGTTAGCCCGTTAGCCTGCTAGCCCGCTCAGTTCACACTGTTAGCCCGCTAGACTGTTAGCCCGCTCAGTTCACACGGTTAGCCCGCTAGACTGCTAGCCCGCCCAGTTCACACTGCCAGCCCGCCACACCGCTAGCCCGTTACCCCGCGTACTTCACGGACATAAAAAATCCTGCATGGACCAAGTACATAGACAGGAACAAGCAACGCAATAAAAAAGTCGCTTTGCAAAACAATGAAAATGGCGCATTCAACTTTATAGATTAAGCGAGGGAGATACATTATTACTTGACAAGGAAGTAAAACCATATAATTTTGACGCTATCTTATAATTATTAACTAAACACTGCACCGATCTAAATAAGGTCATCAGGTACGTTTAACCTAATTGCGTTTGGATGTTTGTCGCTTAAATATTAAATATAAAGAATGAAAATGAGCCTGCAATATTTTACTATTTGTCGTGTTCGGTGGCTTTCAAAATTACCTTTTCATTTATTTCTGCATGCAACCACGTCGAATAGAGCAAATATTCAAGAAAGGTTTAACAACTTTCATGTTTAAGATACCAAATAATGTTAATATTAGTGGAAAGCTATGGAATTTTCAAAAACAAAACAAAACAACACAACCAATTATACAAAACGTTAATGGATACTAAAAGTAATATTAATATTTTTTTTACCAAACCTTGTAAATGTCTAGGGATAAAGCTCATGAAGGCAAGAAATAAATGTTCTGATAAGGGAGAAAACCGAGTAACCTAATTATTAATGATGTAAATAATAGACATTAACTATTGATTTATTTTAAAGTAGTTTATTATGTGGGTAAATGTTCCTTGATAAACTGACTTTTGTAGATTTTGTTTCATTAACAACGTAAAATAGTGCGTGTCGTTATTCCAATACGTCAACGATATTTTCTTCAAAAGAGTGTTTTAACATGTAATGTTAAATTCATTTTGTTGATGTTACACCAGTTATTTCAAATAAATACAATCTAAATAGATAAAATCTTTTTTATAATTGAGAGTGCATGTTTCTAAAAAATATCTTAATTGAAATAAGACACCACAAACAATTAACGAAAAAGAGAACCCCATACCGCCTTGGAACGGTCAGTTGCAAAACAAATTGCTACTGGTGGTTTAAACCAGGTTCTAGGGTGCACCAACCTCACAATTGCCGCAACAATTTCTCATATCAAAAGTTATAAATATGGTAATGATTATATTCATGGTCGTATGATTTTGGGAAACCGTTTTCGCTACTAAGATAAATATATTCGTACAACTGTCCTGGTTTAAACAACTTTGTATATTGCGTATTGTTATGGACAGGTAATGTTTGTATTAATTGTTTTGGATTCAGACACAATAGGATATAAAATTGATTGTTTAATTTCTGTATTCTGTATGCGAGGACGTGAGGGAAGGGTGCAGGAATCAAGGAATGGAAAAATCATGTGACTGTATGGTTTCCCATGCCACTGCTATAAGGTCGACACGGTGTTGCTAAACGGCCAACAAGCAGAGCATAGTTAAGACAAAAATAATAATAAAGGTTTCCCAAGACATGTTTATTTACATGTAACATGTTTAATGCTTGATTTATCTTTGGTAAAATTTCGGTGTCAGCTGATCCCGCATTCCTTTGTATCATTCAATGAAAGGACGGTTAAAGCATAAATATCTTATATTGGAATGTTGGAAAATACTAAGAAACTATTAAACGTGAGTTTCATTATTTGATTTTTTGTCTATGTATAAAAAGCATTGACAATTCAGCTGCAAATGTGAGTTACCATGGAGAAAGTTTTAATATACCTTGCAGGAAAAGCTAAACTTATGAACCACAGATTCTTCGCTTTGGAAATGAGAAGATAGTTATAAAAAGAGAGCAAGTTTATATTTAACGAGTTTAAAAAAATACGTCCCAACCAGATAACACATGTTTATGAAACCTGCTCTACCGTTTAAGACATACTTCACGTAGGTTTTAGTTGAAGTTGTGTTGGGATCGAGTTGCACAGTTTGGAAGGACTTGTAATCAATGACGTTGTGTCAGCTAGTTATACTTTTATTTTCTTGTTAATAAGCTACGCTACTTACTTCATTTTACATGAAATATGTTTAAAGACCATTCTTGGAATATTTGGAATAACAAAATGGCATAATATGAGTAAATTATTTTCAGAAGAGTGCCATGGGGCCCTTAAGTTAAGCGGTAAGTTTTGATAAAAAACACAACTACCGGCCGTTTTACACACAAAGTAGATCTTCAAATTGATAAAGCCGCCAATTGGCGCTCAATTATAAAAAGTTTCTAGTCATTATCAAAACAATTAAAATCATATCAAATAAATCAAAATGTCAAGTGTTTATTCAAAGTTTGCTAAGCACCAAGTTTTCCTCATAGCATTTTGAATCCTACATCATATGAAGTTGTGTTATTTAAATTGTAAATCGTATATAGTAATATATCAGGTGGGTGTGTATCCTGTGCACGCATAGCCTTGACTGACGACCACCTATTTTCAGAGGTTTTTTTTGACAGAGCATCCACCTATCAACACTTTTATGGTGTTCTTTCATCAATATTTTTTTTTTAAATTATTGAAATTTTGATTACTTAAATGTGGATCAATTGGCCCGTCATAGTGAGGTTATTGAGGTAGTTGTTGATCATTTGTTTATCACAGGAACCTGGGCGACGTTCCAATATTATGATACACCTGTTAGACGACATAGTAGAGGCAGAAGAAGGGCGAAGGTAATGGGAACGGTACCATGCAGAAAGCGTTTCTAAACAAGACCGTTATGGTGGCGGCTCAATTATGGTCTTGGATGGAATCAGCTTGGATGAAGGTACTGACATCATTGTCCTCCAAAGAGGCCAATTGACTGTTCAGCGGTATCAAGATGAAATCATCCACTTCCAAATGAAGTTGTATGCTGGCGCAATCGGCAATGGGTTCATTTTAATTGATGATAATGCTCGCCCTCATACAGCTATTGTCGTCCAGCAGTACTTGGAACGAGAGGGTATTACTCGCATGGTCGTGCCCGTCCGATCCCCTGACCTTATTTCCATCCGCTAACTCGAACTAGCCATTGTTATCGGCATAGAAATCAGCGCATAGATCTACACAAAATACGATTATTTTGATTTTGTGAATCAATTCAACGATAACCCGTGAAATAAAAGTGAAACAAATTATATGTACATCACCGCAGTACTATAATGTACCTTTACATATTGTTTATTTATTAAGTGTAGAAAGTTCGAAATGTATAGTCCGATTTTACGCATTGAGCCGTGAATGTACTTTTGTATTTATAGATATTTGGAATATTCCACAAAAAAGGGAAGTTAGATATTCCCACCATAGCTCATAATGTTAAAATTGAACATTTTGAACATAAGTCTACATGGCCGTGGCAGTAAAGCACCTGGTTTGTAACGTTTTGGCATAAGAGTTATGTGTTCGAATCCCAAGAGGGGGTAATTCTTTTTTCTGTTTTTCATATCTTTTTTTTCAATACATTCATGTAGACACCGAGCTAATACATCGTTACCGAATATCAGCTAACAGGTTTTAATGTCGTGTAAGTTTACTTAACGGTCACTTTAAACTGAGGCACTTTACCTATTTAGGATTATAACAGTGGACTTGTCCGAAAGGTCACAGCTCACGGGTCAAAATCGAACTATACAGATAGCGAACGAGATAACCGATTTATAATAGATAATCATAATACTCTGTTCTTATAAGACCTTTTCAAATAAAACATAATCCTTCTTTAACACCGTTTACAATACAAACGATACGTAATCCATTGTTTTGTAAAATATTAACTAAAACAAGTAAACGGGACACTGAAACTCTTGAAAGTAAACATATAAGTTGTAATCTCGAACATGTTTTCAAGGTCAAATGCGTCTGTGGTTTTTATAAATACTTCATTGGTTGATTGTAATTTAAATATTGTGGGTATCGGTTTAACCATAGGTTATTTAATTGCCTTGAAGTTCAACTGTCGCAAACGGAATGCTCAACAATAGTACAATGATTATCATACATTATATGTATAAGATTTAGTCGTTGCTTTCTTACATTTGCACAAAAATGAACTGAACAATATTCGTTAATATATGCCTAACAAAAAAAAAAGAAACTTTACATACAATATGACCTGTATTAAAGGGTTAACGGTGACTTTATGGTAATGTTATCGGTATGTACTTATTGGCCAGAGTATTGACGGTACACCAACACAAGATTTTAAGCAATTGTACCCTGCACGGGCTAGCACGCTTTTTACTTCCGTTTTTTTAACCACTACCTCGTGTTGACCTATCCCGGGTTTATTTGTTATAAAGTCACACCTACTCTTCATAACTGACACAAAAAGAACCACAAAAATGTTTACATTTTTATGAAAACGGCTTGCCAAGGTTATCTGAAAATGACAAAAATTAGACTGTCGGTATGCCTGTAGCCGGTACATCTGTTTATGAAGTTTCTCTTCGTTGTGTTTGCTCTAGGCAAATAAATCACAACCAGATAAAAACTCGGTATGCAACTACTGGGTCAGTTACAAATACGCCGAGATCATGTAGGCTCCTATCGACGTCATGTAGAGACAACTGCTTCACTACGTGAACACATTTACGTAATCGCTTTACCCCAGCAACGGTAACTGCATAAGGCTGAGGATCTCAGCTGAGACGATGCGCAATCGTATTAGACAATATTTCGGGTCAATTTCGGGCGTGCCAACCTTATATATTGAGGACACATTCTTATGGCTCAGAACGGTGTCAACGTCTTGCGGTTTCGCCCGATCAAAACCCCATACATGTAGGACAAGCGTGGATGTCCTACATGACATCAGACATCCCCCCATGTTGGATGGCAAAACATACCCAATCGCGTCATTCGCCGTCTCACAAATATCATGAGGAGAAGAAAAGCAACTTACTTTAGGGCAAATGGTGGTCACACACGTTACTAACACAACCTCATGCTTATTTACATTCGG